>PVIY010001367.1:118894-153322 GCA_004026745.1 Myrmecophaga tridactyla | reverse complement strand
CTTTTATCTACCTTGTCAACAGATGAGAAGAACATATGGAATAAAAATAAATAATAGGGAGAACAAATGTTAAAATAGATTTAGTTTGAAATGCTAGTGATCAATGAAAGGGATCAGTAAGGGGTATGGCCTGTAAAATTTTTTTTCTGTTTGTTATATTTTTCTGTTGTCTTTTTATTTCTTTTTCTGAATTGATGCTAATGTTCTGGGAAATGATCATGATGATGAATACGCAACTATGTGATGATACTGTGAATTGCTGAGTGTATGTGTTGGGAATGTTTGTGTTTCTTGTAATTTTTTTTAATTAATAAAAAATTAAAAAAAAATTTACCCAAGGAATAGCATAGAAGTCTTATGCTTTCAAAGTATAAATGCTCTAATGCGCTCTGCAGCTTTTAAGCACAGCACTTAATTTACATGAGCAAAAAAGCAAGTATGTGTATTAGAGCTAAATGATACCAAGAGTGAAAATTAGGCTTATCCTGCCAGAATTCCTGACCTTAATCAGACAGAAAAGAGGTGCTAGAATAAAACAGGAGACAAAAGACCAACACAAAGAGAGATAGAAGAAGAGTAGAAAAGGGCAAGAAACATAAAAGAGAAATGGAGTTACTAATCTCACACCAGAGGGAGCCCCAGGACTGGGGATTCCTTCTGACCCACTCCAATTTCCACGCTCTCAGGCCCCTGTCTTCCCCCACCTGGCAGAAGATCTGAAGGACTACAGCCCTTGGTCTTGGCCCTGGTGCAGGAGAAATGCAGGTCACCAGCACTTCAGGGCAGAATCAGCTGGCTTCTCTTCTGAGCCTTACCCTGGGCATGCTCTCCGACCAGGCTTCTGTTCTCTTGGGCCACGCTATTGCCCGTCTATTCTGTTTCTATCATCTCAGACTAGAAAAGGTCACCCAAATGCAGCAGCAGCCCCTGGTGGCCAAGGAGGCAGAAGGGTTGGGAAGGACCATGGCAAGGTGGAGTCAGAGCCCCCAACGAGGTCAGTCTAGAAGGCGTGCCTCCGTAAAGCACAAAGCCCGAGGCCGTGGCTTAGAGAGGAGGGCAATGGGGACGTGGCCCTGTCCCACCCACCCTCCTCCTCCTTCTCAAGCTCACCGGTCAGGATTACAACATGCATGGCGGTTGCCTACAATGTGAGCCAAGTCCCTCACCTTTATCTTCATCAATACCTGCAGGCACATCAGGAAGGCTGCGACAGGGAGTTCCTGCACCTTGTGGGAGAGTATTCACATCTCTGCAGCAGGGAAAGTGAAAAAAGGAGGAACTACTGATTTTTTTCTGATGGAAATACAAAATAAAAAGTATTTAGTATTTTTGCAAGGACATACTAAAATTGGATCACCAAGCCTGACTGAACTTTCACGCGAATTCTTCTCCCAAGAGACAGATATTAGAGGCATAAAGGTGCATGGCCAGAAAAGGGTTGAGAAATATTAAATTCCCAAGATCCAGCAAAGTCTGGTTTTCACAAACAAAACCATTTTAACCACCAGTTTTATGGAGTTAAGGCAACTGAAGTAACCTACAGTTTCAAATCTGCCTAATACTGGTTAGCAGCAATTCTTAATCCCTAGTTTCTGTCTACCCCTAACAAAAAGAGTTCATCCTGAGCCTTCACTGTACACTAGCTGCGTTTCCTTCTCCACAAATTCACCAATTTACTTACATCTTCCTGCCCTCCTCACACCCTGGTTGGGTGCCTAAGAAACCCACTGAACATTTCTTACCCTGCTGCTCTCTCCTTATACCTACTCTCCCCTACCTCTTCTCCCATTCAATGAAAGGTAATTATTTATTTTGCCCAATGCTGCAGAAATCTTCATACAGTGGACCTGTAAATGTGAGGCACCTACTAAGTTTTTGTAAATATTTCTATATCACCAAAGCTCGGTTTTATTTCAAGTCCTAGCAAAGGGTAGACTGT
Source organism: Myrmecophaga tridactyla (assembly GCA_004026745.1). NCBI lineage: Eukaryota > Metazoa > Chordata > Mammalia > Pilosa > Myrmecophagidae > Myrmecophaga > Myrmecophaga tridactyla. Next base: position 151,383 of record PVIY010001367.1, on the reverse strand, counting down.
TTCCATCCTTACAGTAACTACTGCTGCTTCTTTCTCCTTTCAGAAAAAAAGATATGTTCTAACTTAGCTACATAATTGAAAAGAGAAGTGACAGGAGAGACATCAACCATAAACCAAGTATACTTAGAAGGATCACTCTTTCTGAGTTATTAGTAAAAGTATATTTTCCTTACATGCATCCTTAAAATACAAAAAGTTTTCATGCTTTTATTCTACAGAACCAATTACAAAGAAGAAACAGTTCGCAGAAAAAAGCTGTACATAAATTGTAAAAGTTGGAAAATTAAAAACGTACGTGGGACTGCAGATGTTATGAGAAAGATTCAAGGAGACGGGAGTTTCAGAAGAAAAGTCGTTTTGTGAGACCTTCTCTCCTGCATAAAAAAAATCACAATTCAAAATGTAAATCAGCTGTGCAGATTGTTTTAAAATGCAGACTGTTAATATCATTAATCTCTAATGAGGGATTTCTCACTGTAACTGATATTCACACATTCAGTAATTTAATTTTTAAAGACTGTTTCATAACGTATATTTTCATTGAAAACAAAGTCAACATTTAAATTTACTGATTTTTTAATTAATAATGCATTATATTATGAATCTGTAATATTGAAACCATCAATATTATAGGTATAGACCAAGTGCTACATAAATTTAATATAATTTTTTCTTCTAATAAAAGACATTTAACCATATAATTACAGCACCCATTTCCCACTCCAATACAAAAATAATATATACTCATTGTAGGAAATCTATGAAAATTCAAAGAAGGAAAATATAAATCACCTGCAATTATACTATCATTATCAATATTTAGGTATATTTCTTCACAATTTCTTGTGCGTGTGTATGTGTGTATCAAACTTTTAAAATAAAATTGGGATCTACGATTATATGGATACTTTATTTAAATATGCTAATGGTTAAGCTAAGATATCCATTTTTTCCGGTTCTAAATGTATTGTTTGTTTTCTTAAATAAAAATATTTTAAAATAAATAAATAAAATTGGGATCATACTCCATATACACACTGTCTTTTTTTATTTAACTTGGCACTTTTCCCTGCTACTATATAATCTTCATAAGCAACTTAAAGCCTGTGCACCAGGCCACCGTACAGCAATTCTGTCAATAACTGTCATCATCTTTCTGCTGCTGACCTTACTCTCAAGCAAAAACTCCACTTCTGGGCGGGCCACGGTGGCTCAGCAGGCAAGAACGCTTGCCTGCCATGCCAGAGGACCCGGGTTCGATTCCCGGTGCCTGCCCATGTAAAAAAACAAACAAACAAACAAAAAAAAACTCCACTTCTATTTCTGTTACTGTCAAATACTGATTAAAAAAAAATATGGTGTTAGCATCGTCAGGCAGCCTTAGCCTTCAGTGGCAGATGCAGCTATGCTGGTGCAGGCTGTGAAAATGAAGCTTCCTCTGGCCAAAATAACGCTCCTTGTTTCCAAACAAAACACTGTTTACCTTCATCTAAGTCCACATATTCTCAATGGGGGCAATACTGTCCCTGAGAGAGTGAAATTGGTTTGTTTCTTTATATATAAAGCACAGCATATAGTAACTAACAAACATACAGTATATCAGTGGCATTAAAAACTTATGGGGAGGGTGGGCCACGTGGCAGAGTTCCCACCTGCCATGCCGGAGACCCAGGTTGGATTCCCGGTGCTGGCCCATGCAAAAGAAAAAAAAAAAAAAAACTTATGGGGGGGAAATAGGGAGATCAGGGGAAAAAAGTCTAAAAAGGCTTGGGGGGGCAACAATGAAAAAGGACAGAAACTGATCTTTTAATTAGTAATGTATTGCGTTTTGAATCTATAATATTGAAGCCATCAATATTACAGATATAGACCAAGTGCTATATAAACAGCACTTGTGGGTATCTTCTCTGGGATATTTTATGGACACTCCTACGCTGGTCTCTCAGATAGGATCTTCTTTTATGGGTAACACTGCTGATAGAAGGGAGAAAGAAAGTATAGCCCAAAGGCTGCTGGGGGAAACTTTGCCACTTGCTGACATCACATCAAATAGTCTAAAAAGAGGCAAAGAAATACACTGGAAAGTGCCCTGCACCTGGGGAAAAGTAGACTTGTACTCAAGCCCAAGCTGCTGCTGAGGGAATGGTGTGGGGTGAACAAGCTGCATGGCCTCTCTGAGCCTGTGCCTCTCAGTTACAGGTGCACCTGCTGGGTCCTCGCGTGTAAGAAACGAATAGGAATGCAGGTCCAACCCATCTCGCTACTGCGGGCGGAGTGTGCATGCGCTGAGAGAAGCTAAGCTGCAGGGCAACACATAAATGTGCATTACTGAACCGCACTGGCCATTTCCTTTCATGAAGGCTAAAAGTTTCCTATGTTGAACGTTAACAGTTAAGAAGAATGAACTTTATCCTTCTATAGACACGGAGCTATAGAAAACGATGTTGAGTAAAAAAAGCAAGATGCAGAATGTTATACTGAAGTATGACTTAATTTACATAAGTTAAAAACAAGTAATTCTGTATTAGCACCCAAGTCTGAAGCAAATAAGTAGTACTCAAATCCTGGTCCCAGATGTTCTCCAGGTGCAGCAAGGCAGATGTAGACTTGAACTGGGGACAGAGGGAGAGCAGAAAGAAGGGGCCACTCTGGACACCTGGATGCATTCGCACACTCACCAGCAGGGAGGAAGTGCTGAGGGTCCACCACAGCCTTCTTGTCCCCATCAGAGCTGCTTGTGCTACTCCAGCTCCCCCAGCTGCCCCGACTGGCACGTACACTTCCCAAGGAGCTTCCACAGTCTGAGCTAGAATCTGAGCAAAACTTTTCCACAGACTTCTTCTCAGGCTTCTGGTAGTAACCCTCTGGGGAAAGGAAGAGAAGAGCTGATCCCATGCAGAGAAGTCAAGATCCACTAAAATAATATGCCAACTGGATACCCTTTCTCATAGAAGGAGAGAGATGAAATTATAAAGAAGGTTAAGTTTAACTTCAGGATCTCCTACCTCTGGCTCACCCGGCAAGAAGGAGGAAGAAATCAATGATAGAACTTTAATAATTAGTGGAGGGCAAGTCTACTCTGCTTTTGGGACTGGCAATCAAACTCAAGAAGCAACACCAATTGTAATCTTCATCTAAAAATGGTTCTGGGAGTAACAAACACTTCTATTAAGAAAATTAAAGCAGGGGTGCAAGGGTAGTTCAGTGGTAGAATTCTCGCTGCCATGTGGGAGACTCAGGTTTGATTCCCGGCCCGTGCACTTCCAAAAAAACAAAAATCAATAAACGGTGCTGCAATAATGGGATAGTCACATGCAAAAAGAATGAAAAGTGACCCCCAGCACACAGCATACAAAAAAAAGAAGAAAACTAAAGCTATTCTGTAGGACTAGGGGGTTGTAGATAATCCCCACCCTGTCCCTTTTACAAAGACGCCCACTAAGAGTTTCAAAATATTACTTATGTGTGGGTGGGAAGAACTTTCACTAAGATCGAAAAGCAACATGAGTGTAAAGGGAATGAGTAAGAGGATGGAGATAAAGAGTTAACTCTGCCAGCCTGTGCATGTGTTAGGTGTTTGGGAAAAGAGGATGTTGGGAAGATCAGAACCCCCTCCTCCACCCCAATACCCCACATGCATTACCAGCTTCAATGGCCCTTTAGTCTCCACTATCCTCTGCCCTAACCTGGACCCAGCATTCAATGCTCCTCAACCTCCCATTCCCTGGATGCCACCAAGCAGTCCTTGGCTGGGGCAGCAGCCTGGTTCCATAAGAACTACCTGGCTCAGGTGGTAGCACAATTCTCACCTGGATATTCCTCCACTCTCCTAATATCAAAGGGATCCAGACCTACCTAGACTAAGGAACCCTCATTCCTGGCAGTATTATGCATAATGACAAATAGGGAATGGGGAGGTCGGGTGGTGACACTGGAGGCCTGCCCAGGCTCAAAAGAATCTCAGCTTTCTGGTTTGATCCTGACAACTTTCACAGCTCAGTGTCGTTACATACCTGCTTCTCCCTGCGCAGTCGGTAAGCTTCCAATTTCAGCATCTGTTTTACAAATCTCTCTGGTGTTTTCCCGTATGCACCAGTTTCTTACATCAATGTCACCACTTGGCTCAGACCTTTCAAATTCATTGCATACAAGCTTTAATTCACTATGTTCAGAAGGCCTGGAAAGAGCACAAGAAAATCAAAATCCATATTTTGTCATGTATATAGACATGCATCTTCTCCATGAGACTTATTAGAGGTGAAAAGATGGATTTGGGACAACCTGGAGCCTTCTCTCTTTGGCTCTGGGTGGATAATATGATGAGTATAAGGGGGAGAGATTAGTAAGAAAAGATTTTGCCATTTTAGGACTAGAATGAATGTAGAGCTCATTTAAATTATTTCTTGTTTTACAGTGAAAGGAATAAAACTGTAGGGTTAAAAGAGTCACTCCAGGTTAACTGATAAGAGACAAGTCCAGAACCAGAACTTAGGATACTTGACTTGCTTCCTTGTTTCCCTTCCTCCCTCCTTCCCACCCCCCATCTTTCCGTCCTTACACAAACCTGCTCTTTGGTGTACAGGGGGAAGGTATTGAGCAGTGATTTAAATATATTTCCATTCATTCATTCAGCAAGCATGAGTGAATACCACGTGCCACATATTTTTATGAAACGTGCAGAGGCCACAGAGAAGAATAAAATTCTTCTCAAGAGTTCACAGTCTAATAATACTTTCCTTATTAGACTGTGAATTCCTTGAGGAAAGAACTGTAATAAAATTTCCTAAGTGGGCAATAAAGAAATGTATAGGTAATGCTATGGCAGTGTCTTAGATCATTTTACACAGCCAAGATGCAGCACCCAACCTTAGGCTTGCAGGGTGACAGGTAAGAAGGGCAAATACATGAGAGATGGCAAATGACGTCACTGGTTTCTGATGGGATAAAAAGAGTAAATAGATAGAAACAAGAGCCAAGGAAACATTCTAGCAACAACCTAACTGTTAAGCATCATGTTACCAAACATTCTAATAACTTTCAAGTTATTTTATAACAATTTTAAATGAATTCTTCAGCATGGTCAGTGCCACGTCAGGAATCTGCTTTTAAAAATGAAGCATAATATTTAATTGGTGAAATTCCACTTTAATTTTATGTCTTTCCATATGCTCACATCAGGAAACCATAAGACGTTAAAGTTACCTGAGAGTCAATCAAATTTTTATGAAAGCATATGTAAAAGAATACAAGGTTTAACTTCTTTCCTTTCTATGGTACACCGTACTGTAGCTTTCAACATGATTCAGCCTAGATAAAGATAACCACCAATCAACATTTAAAATAATTTAAAATAAAATAATAGGGTTTTTTTTTCCCCCTATTTGTATTTTGCTTATTGCTCCATGTCAGCTGGGTATAGAACTGGAGCTTGAAGAAACCCTGGAGCTGCCTGACAATTCTCCAGTAGAGTGTCTATGAGAATTGTTGGGGAGCTTATTACAATGCTGAATGAAGGGCTCTGAGCTCGAGGTTACTGTCTGAGAGCACGGGGACAGACGTTGTAAACAAGCCCCCGGTGCTTCCACTGTGACAGGCCGTCCCTGTCACAACAGGGGCTGCTATGCCAGAGCTCCCTTCCAATAATATGCTCCACTGAGAGCAGGGTAGGGAGCTCTTTCCCCAGATAAATTCGGAATTGTAGTGAAAAATCTAACTGGAACATTTAAATACCTAGCTGAGCTCACAAGAAAGAAACCTCCATAGCAGCACTCAAAAGAAGGAAAAAGCCATAGTGGGGAGGTCAGAGGAGTTATAAGGCAGGAAGGAAGCAGACCTTACTACCCCCACCCCAGGAGAGCCTCGCACAGGAATAAGGGAACCAGAAGCGAGTCTGCCATGAAAACGGGGGCCTTGGAAAGTGGCATCCCCAGTGCAACACCCCCAGGGAAGCAACAGCAAGCAGGCCAGCATGTCCTGCTGGAGGCTCTGGGCATCTGTGGGGGCAGTGCTGCAAGTCTAACATAAGAAATCAAAACGCCGAGACTACACTACTTGGGTAGAGTCATAATGCCCACACTACTGACCTAATTATCACTGTTACCACTCCAGACTGCCCACAGGGGTGAGTGGTCAAGCTGAGAGCAGGACGCCTGCTTGTGGCCAGTGGTTTTCTACAGTGCCTGCCCCACATGGCCAGCGAAGGCAGCCCCACACACCTCTGCATTTCACAGGCAGGAGTAAAGTCTTGGCATGGGGGGATGTCTTATGCTTTTTCCCTAAAACCTTCTATATCTTTTAGCATTTTATAAAGGAAAGACGAAAAAAAATTCATGCTAAGGTATTTTTAATACAGCAAATAAATACATAAGAAAAGACGTTAACTTTTTTAAAGAATATACTTCATCTCAAACATCTAAATACATCTATCTGTATACCAACACAACTGAAATAAGGTTACAAGACAACAGCAATTACAAAATTAGAAAGTGAAAAAACAGGTAAAAATTTTAAAGGATTGTAAAAATGACACACCTTGAGACCTGAGTAACACCTCTTTTCTTGTTTTTTCTACATGTTCGATTTTTATTCCAATTTAAATTTTGTAAATTTCCTTCCTTTTTCTCCTGAAGCTTCTTCTTCCTATAAGGATCTTCTTGCTAAAAAGGAAAAAGAAAACCTTCAAGTGGTTTTACTGCCTAAACGTGAATAAAAACCTCTCTGTGATTTTGTTTTTTTAAAACTTTAGAAAGAAGACCAATTCCATCGGATTTCAGAACTTTCCAGCACTGGTGAAAACTGAGACATAAATTTCTCAATCTTTAGTTTGTTTTCATTTCCCTCCTTTCTTTACTTCCCTCAATCTCTGCAGAAAGAGAAGGAAAAAAAGAAAGTTGCCTCTAAAATTCCTAAGGGGCTAAAAAGGAAAAACATCTGCTAGCAATTTATGGCCAACTTGCTGTTAACTTCAGCAGCAATAAATCCTCCAACCTTCACCTGTTAATTTGGTTTGTGCAACTCATATGAATTACTACTGAAGGAAAAATCAGTTAAAAATGCAATACAGGAGTCTTTTTATATTTACATTATTTGTTTATGGATGAACTTTAGGAGAACAGCCAAATCTTTATAGAATGCTCCAAGTTTAAGCTTTATGGATAGACAAGGCAAGAATATACTTGATGTCTTAAAAGTGTGGTTCTAAAAAAATTAATTCAGCATGAGTTACATATACACAAAATATGCATGTATATATAAATCATATATCTATGGGGGGGGGCTTTTTCCTCTTTTAAATGTTTGGCATGGTCTATTCACAGGTCCATGGTGGAGGAATGCCCCTGCCCTTCGAAGTTTTAAAGTAGCTCATGTCTTTAACTTCTCCTAATACTTATTCTTTCTCTTCTTTCCACGACAATGCTCCCTAAAAGCAGAGGCCTTGTCTGCAGGCGGGAGGTGGTGGAAGCTCACAGGGAAACCCTATAGCTTGGAAAACTCTTAAGTGTGTTAGGTCCTTTTGGGAGGAAAACACCTTCTTCACTGACCTCATACAGGCAAATCCCCTCCTTGCCCAGACAGTCCTCGTCCTACTGAACCTTAGCATTCACATTTCACGAAGCGGGCAAAGACTGACTCATTTTACCTTCTTTTTCAGAAGGTTGGTCCTGACTTCAGAATAGGAATCCATGAGGTCCTAATACATGCTCAAAAATGACTTGACAAATAAAAATAAAAAGTTTTAGATGTCCACATTATAATCTTGGATACAGAAAGCTCCATGTGCCTATTAAAGCAACATGCTGACAAAGATAAACAAACGCTAGAACAAAAATAAAATTTTAACTGTTTACGTGATGATATTTTGGGATTTTTGCTTTTTTCCTTATATTCCTTTAATTTTTCCCCAATAAGTATTATTAGCTTTTTTTTTATGATTCTGAAGATATTTTAAAAACACACGTTAAACACACAAAGCTGTGTTACAGGCTTTATGCTTATTGCCCATGTTTGATGCTACACCCACAATACACTAAATAAAGACTTGCATATATATGATCCAATGTTAAACAGGAGATACACATCATATTTGCTCACGTACTGTTCCCTTGTGTATTTCCAGTTTTGGGATGGAAAATTTTTCTATGAAAAAATCCTCTCTTGCTCTAACTAAGGGCCAACAAAAGGCTTTTCAACATAGAAAGTACCTGAGCCTTTCTGTCCAGGCCAGAGTCTTGTACAAATAAGGGATGGGTCTCTAACTGGAATCACAGAAGGGCTGAGCCAGTCGGTAGCCACTCTGACACTGGCTGTCTATCTCAAATCAATCTAGTTAGAATCGCCATCACGTGCAAGCAAGAGGGAAGTATATTTAGGACTGCCAAATGATGGGATTTGCAGATCAGAAACACCACGTTCTCTGTGAGTTAGTAAGGAAGGAAAGGAGGGTGTGGGATAAGCTGACCTCAGAGGAGTGAGTGGTACGACCCAGAAACAGGGTCAATAAGCAAATACAGCAGGGAATGACAAGAGCTTTTGGAAAAGAGAGGAAAATGTAGAAGATGTAGTGAGCAATGAAAAACTACCAAACAATCTTTCTCTTTGGTGGGGAGGGGTAAACAGCACCATCCAAAGCAATGGGCTATGAAGAGGCATTTGGCAGGAGCTCAGAAGGTTCTCCCTGATGGTGGGGTTTGAGGTGGAATGCAGACAGATGGCAGGAGTCAGGCTCAGAGATGAACCAGCCTGCATGGCGGCAGTGGATGGAACAGAGGGAACAGCACCCTGGAGAACCAAAGCAGCAGGCTTGTCAAAACTGCAAGGAAGAGTAGTATGGAGATAATTCAGCTCTTTGCTATGAGGTTCTGAGGGTCTCAGACCAGGGAACTGAAAGAAAATGATGTACTACTCTTAAGGGAGTCCATGTAGAAGTGCAATTAAGATCACAGGCTCTGAGCGACCGTAATGCCAGGTTTGAATCTCATTCCTTGTTTGTTACTAGGCTGCATAGTCACGGCTTCTCCCGGCCTCCACTTCCTCAATGACAGTATGTCTTCCTCCCAGGTTTGTTAGGAGTATTACATTACCTGGCACACAGTGACCTTAATATAAAATGAATTAGCTATTATCATTATTATTGTTGAACACTTTGAACTAGTTAAGTTAAAAGTGATTCCAGAGTGGCAAAGGCTTTCCTAAGCTTTAATAAAAACAAAAGAAGAAATCAAAGAAAAATCACAGATTGTGAAAAACATTCCTGAAGCCACTGTTGTATACAAATAAAAACAAATAAAAATAAAAGAGAATGGGCAAACTGAGAAAAAAATCTGACTTTAAGAAAGAGCCAATACCTTTACATATGAAAAACCATTCACACTAACAGAAAAGTGGGCAAAGGACACAAAATGCAAATAAACAAATACAAAAGGCCAAAAATCATGAAGAGCTCATCCAAAATATCTTATAATAAAATGTTTTTAAGAAAGGCAAGTTACAAACCATTCCATTTTGGTTTATAAATAGTACAGATGTGTTTACATACATGTTTATGTCTACAAAAGACTTAAGAAACAGCTGGGAAAATACACTATATTTAACAATGTCTGCCTTTCAACACTGGAAGCGGAATTGGGTTGGACATTTACTTCTTAATTTATAGAACTTATTTTGAGTGGTAGGATTCGATAGATAATTTTTTCCTTTTTTGTTTTATGGAAAATGAAGGGAAGGAATATACCTAGTTGAGTTGTGTCCCCCAAGTATGTTGGGTTGAGTTGTATCCCCCAAAGAGATATGTTGAAGCCCTAATCCCTAGGACTTCAGAATGTAACTTTATTTAGAAAAAGGGTGGGCTCTGTGTAGATGGAATTAGCAAGTTAAAAAGAGGTCATATTTGAGTACGGTGGGCCCTTAATCCATTATGACTGGTGTCCCTTTAAGAAGGGGAGAGGAGACACAAACAGGCACAGGGGAGCCTGGCACGTGGTGGCTGGGGCAGAGATGGCCATGGGTTGCCACCAAGCCATGCCAAAAGCCAGGAGGGAGGCAAGGAACAGAGTCTCCACTTCAGACTCAGAAAAGTGTGGCCCTGCCAACACCTTGATTTCAGACTTTTGGCCTCCAGAACCGTTAACAGACATTTCAAGTCATCCAATTTGTGCTATTTTGATACGGCAGCCCTGAGAAATGAAGACACCTAGTAAGAGATCCAAATTGAAACAAACAAAAAAATCACTTTTTCACCTATCATACTAACCAAGATTTTGTAAATGACATATGATGCTGGTGAGAGGAGAGAGCAACTTGCCTTCTTCTCAAATACCAAGGACGTGAATATAAATCAGTACCACCTTTCTGGAAAGCAATTTGGCAACAACATAAGGAGTCACCTAAATTTATACCCTTTAATCCTGTTTCTCCAAGTCTGTAACAAGGGCATAATCAGGCATTTAGCAAGACTGATGAAGAAGACTGTTCACCACAGAGTTATGTATGAATGCAAAGACTTGGAAATAATCTTAATGTCCAACTGTAGGGGAATGGTTTAAATTATGGCATGAACAATGGAATGTTATGTAACCATTGGAAGCAAAGGTCCTCATTAACTTTTTTCGTATGCTGTATGGCAGGGGTCACATTTCATTCTTTTTCCATGTGAGTATCCTGTTATGCAGCACCACTTGAATTTTTGTGTTTCTTTGTGTTCCTTTGTTTTGCTTGTTTGTTTGTTTTTGGGAAGTGCATGGGCCAGGAATTGAAGCCGGGTCTCCGGCACAGTAGGCAACTCTACCTCTGAATTACCCTTGCACCCCACCCCACCCCCATTAACTTATAATGGTGTGAGAACATAAAATAGCGTAACAAAGCTGTATATACACAATGATCCAACTTTTAAAATTTGCGTAGAAAATAAAGCAAAATGTTAAAAGTGGTTCATTTTTCAATGGATTATTTTTTTTCCTCCTTCTTTATGCTCCCATAATAACTATGTATTATTTTTCTAAGGAAAAAAAATCTGCTTAAAAGAAAAATAAATAGCCATGACTAGGATTAAAATTTAGTCTGTGGCTTTCAAACCTGGGCTTCAACCTTCCTTGCCAATAAACCTAGAGGAATGTTAACTTTGTACGAAAGACACATTTACACAATTTTCTAAGCTGCAAAGTTAGGCCCTAAGAATTTGCAAGAAAAACAAACATTGAGCACTGCACTGGGGAATGTGTTTACTGAGAACAATTCTCTCCAAACTAACAATGAAATGGAAAGTGCACACATGGGATTTTAAAGAACAGTTCTAATAAACAGGGAGTGAGTTAGAGACAGCAAAGAAATGACAACTTACAGCCCCCAAAGCTGCAGCTGGAAATCTACTTCGGCCCACAAGTACAGGCTGAATCCCCCACATTCCTCAGACTTGCATCCTTACTGTCAATCTGTCACCACTGGGGGCAAGAGTCTGTCCCACACAGGCTTGCAGACCAGAAGAGGAAGGAGGAAGGTGCAGCTCTGCCTGGCTTACTGACCATCAAAAGGTCTGGCCTGTTGTCCTTGCTTTATTTAGTCAATAACCCCTGGAACTGAGCACTGGAACTTTCTGAGCACCAGGGACAGAGAGATAAAAGACAAGGACCATGCTCGCAAGGATCTAATGATGATGATGTACAGAGAAGAAGAAAACTACCCTCGCTAAGGGCACATAGCAGGCTACGCCTGGCCCATGGAATCAGGGAAGATTTTGGGGTAGAGACAGAGTGAGAGAGGGGAATGGCACCCACACTGGTGGAGGTCAGTGTCAGTACCCTGCGGTACCATTCCCCACGGCCATCTCACCTGTAGGGCCCACAGCAACCAGAGGGGACCCTGGAGAAGTCACAGCTTCTCCAGCAGACAAGACTGTGGGGCCAGTAGAGGCTGTGCATCTCAGCATCTGTTTCTATTTCACTGCAGGGCAGTATGAAAGATGCCAAACCCCTTATCAAGAAGTGGTTATGTTCAACTCCGAACTTCATCCATTCCCTCTTTTCCCCAATTCAGTGGCTTTGTTCCTGCTCCTGAACGCATGCCCTGTCTTCTTCTGGCTGACCTTTTGTACATCTGTTATACCTGCACACTAACCCACCATACCATCAACGCTGCCCAGGATTCAGACTTCGGCCTCTGTTCTCTCTGCACGCACCTCAGAGGACTCCATGTCATGCTTCCATCTTAACCTCCACAGGGAAAATCCTGACTTGTCATGGAAAGCCTGGCTCTGCATGTTCCACTGCGTACTATACTCTCTGTGCCTGTTTGAAAAGGTTTATGTACCCTAGAAAAGCCATGTTTTAATCCTAATCAACCTTGTAGAAGCAACAGTTTCTTCTAATCCCTATTCAGTATTGTACACTGGAAATTTTAATTAGCTTATCTCCATGGAGATGTGATTCCCTCAAGAATGGGTATTAAACTGGATTAGGTGGAGACAAGTCTCCACTCATTCCAGGTGGGTCTTGGTTGGTTTTACTGGAATCTCTTAATAGAAGAAGAACTTTGGAAAAAGCTAGAGAACAAGACAGGAAGCCACGAGATTCTGAGAGAGCAGAGAATGCCACAGAACCATGAAGCAGAGAGTCTTTTGGAGATGAAGAAGGAAAACACCTCCTGGAGAGCTTCATGAAACAAGAAGCCTGGAGAGAAAGCCAGCAGATGCTGCCATGTTTGCCATGTGCCCTTCCAGCTGAGAGAGGAATGCTGAATGTCATCAGCCTTCTTGAACCAAGTTATCTTCCCCTGGATGCCTCAGATTGGACATTTCTAGACTTGCTTTAATTTGGACACTTTCTCGGGCTTAGAACTGTAAAGTAGCAACTTATTAAATTCTCCTTTTTAAAAGCCATTCCGTTTCTGGTATATTGCATTCCAGCAGCTAGCAAACTAGAACACTCACTTCAAAATACAGCCACCCATCTCTGTTGACAGTGATAGTAATCATACCTATTAGTTCTTCAGTACTTACTACTTGCCAGTACTTAATAAATGCTGCTATCCTAAGCACTTATCATATTAACTCATTTAGTCATCATGACCGTGTGAGGTAGGAATATGATTATTATCTCATTTTACAGATAAAGAAACTGCAATGTTAAGTAATTTGCCCACAATATGCAGCTAGTAAGTGGCAAGCTGGATTTAAACCCAGGAAGTTGGACTGCAAAGTCCATGCTCTTAATTATGCAACTTTGCTTCACCAGATACAATTTGAATGCATCACATAAATCAGAATTCTCTATCTTTGAGTCACTGCAGCCTAAGTCGATTTCTCAGCCTCTGAAATCCCCTTAGTATGCGCTAAAATCCTGGTGCTTGTTTACAGAAATAACATCTCAGTATGAAATGACTGCAATATACTTATATGTATCACTTCCATTTTATTTAAATGAAAGACTGATGTTTGTTGCAAAGTTTAAACAAAACAGAGAAAAAGAAATCTCTTAAAATTCCACCATTCAGTATAACCCCAGAGTTTCTAACTAATGATGTGGCAAATCTTATTTTTGGATATCAATGTACCTATGCACTCATAATATGCGCAGGACATTATGGTGGGACAGACATATGGAAATATAAATAATATATAACACTGGGACCATATATTATCTTTATTTTTAAAAATAAAAATGTTAAGGTTCAATTTTATTTGAATTTAAAATTTAAAAAAGACTGGGAAATTTTTTTCACCCTTTTAAACTATGTGTTTCAGTTTTATAGTACTGATTCTCTACTAAGAAAGATAAAACTAAAACATATTCTTTTCACCTCTCTTTCAATCCCTCCTCCCATTTTTGGAGATTATATTACTATTTTAACTTTGTTGACATTATAATATTATATTCTGTTCTGTAATTATAATTAGCAATAGCTAAGTCTTAATTCTAGATCTGAAATGGACTGAAATCTCATCTACAGACCTTTCAACATGGCTTCTTCAATCTTGAGTCTTTCTTTACCTATCTTGGTTCTGTCAACTTGATTTTTCAAGAAGGCCTCATCAGTTCATTTGTGTTGGAGGATGCTTATATGTTGTCTTGGCACTTAAGTGGGTATAATAGTCTTTGTTCACATTTTCCTTCTTTCAACAGCATTATTCTACTGTTCTCTGGTATTAAATGTTCCTATGGAGGAGTCTCAGGCAGTCAAAGTTTGGGTTTACTTCCCCTTTTCCTGCATATTTTTTATGCTTTAAGTTCATTAGTTAAACTAGGGTATGTCTACATCTATTATTATGTATCAGTTTTTCCTGGGGTACATAGTGTGTCCTTTGGATCTATAAATTCAGTTTCTCCCTCATATCAAGAAAATTTTCATTTATTACATCTCTGAGAACCTTTCTGATCCATTTGTTGGATCACAACTACACAACCATTAGTCTTATATTGGATTATTTTTTTCTTTGTCCCATTTATCATCTTCTTTCTATACACTTTAATCTCTTAAATTAATTCCTTTAATCATGCTGATTATCTCAAAGCCTTTTCCTTCATGTAAATAATTCAATTCTCAGCCATTATATGCGCATTGTCATTCGGTTCTTCACTTATTTCCCCAGTATATCCATAATATCCCTTTTAATCTCATTCTCATCTATTAATTTGCCTTTGAAAGGTCTTATTTTATTGAATTCATATTCTGTAATGTTAAGTAGTCAGAGTTTCCTTCGGGTATTTAGATACGTTTTCTTTTAAACTTCTGCTAGGCAGGAGTCTATCTGGCTTTTGCATGTTCTATTATTTTCACTCACTTTTACTACAGTATGTGTGTTTGCATAGTTGAAATGCTATACTTTTCATTGTGCTTATGCTAACACAGATCACTCTCTTCTAATGTAAAGTAGGTACATTCTCCTAAATACCTTTCCCATCTTTATCTGGGACTTAATTTGTTTTCTCCTATAAACCATAGTTTCAGAGCTGGCTTCTGCTTTCTAGACACTTTTCAATAGCCTGAGAGCCTGGCAGGAAGGTACAGAGAGAGCTGTGACAGTGTGGGAAACCTGGATCCTAGTCTCTTCTGGCATTCTGTTAAAACTCCTATATTTACCCCAGCTAAAGAGTTATCTCTCTCCTGTGGATTTTGAGTTATTCCTCCAACTCATCAAGACTATGTCCTGAAAATGGATGTTAGGTACCAAATGGAGAGGTGAACTCTGATCTGGCTCTATGCCACCATCTTTAGCACCAGGAGTTGACCCGTGTGCTTAAAAACAGCATTTCTTGAGAGTAAAAGGTATCTGGTTTCACTAAAAATTATTTTTGTAGCTCATATATAATAGGATATCACCAAAACATTTTCTGATAAACACATTCAACTTACCCTTTATCAAAATGGATTCAAATGCATGATTTAACTATCCCCTTTGAAAGATATTAAATATATAGGTACACTGTTATTACATAAATATTTGTACTCTGAGCTAAATCCTAAAATGGGATTTGTTCTTGGTAACAGGTAAGAAAAAAAATGGACACAGACCTCAACCGAAGATATGTCCTGCTTCTCAGAACATGGGTCTTCTTTAGATAGTTTGTGAATCTTCTTCTCTGAGGAAGATTTTACGTCAACCTGCTTTTTCAAAGTTTCAGTATTGTCTGCTTCATTCTTGACAGGCACTTGCTGATTATTCCCTTGAATAAATAAAAATGATTCAATTTCTAGCTAATTATTTCATTCATAGTCCCCACAGTTAAATCTCTTTCCCATACCAAACAAGTAATACTTTGCTTTGGTAAATTTAAACCTGAGGATTGTTTATAACATCCATACTGCTCTAGAAATTTATTTTGCTTACAGGTGAAAATACACGTAATAGTTCTACAAACAATCTCTATAAGAAGTCAAGGAAAAAGTCAGGAGAGAGGGGTAAAAACCTGGGTTCTGTTCATGACTCAGCCACGGATTAATTTTATCATCAGTCAGTCTCTTAAACCGCCTGAATCTGAATTTTCTGTGTATAAAATGGAGATACCACCACCTTCCCTGCCTACCCTAAACTCTTATAAGGGTTAGATCAGAAGATGTAAATGTGAAGTGTCACCACCAAACGACACATGAATCATTTCAGTAAGGTGCATCTACTGTAAATAACCCCTGCCCCTGCAGTGAACATGCCTGTGTGCTGAAAAATTGGCTGGCAGATGAATCATATGGCAAAGGCTAATGCGGCAAGGGGACCCTCATCTGAGAACATGTTTTTTCCATCTTCTCTCAAGTGATTTCATTCATAAGCATATTTCTCCTCTCACACTTACCTCACAATAGAGCCTTGATTGAACCAACTTCAACCCCACAATAAGTAGCTTCAGCATTCTAACTTAAGTTCTAACTTAAAAAGTATTTCAATACCTTTTCCTTTTCTCTTTTAACTGAGAATCACTAACCATACCTTTGAAATCTGAAACAGTTTCGATTGCCACCATGCAAATAATTCACAGGAAAGCACTCTGGTGGAATGATTGCTAGACAAGGCAGCAAACAGAATAAGCTTGAGGCTCCAATATAGCCCTGTGATGGGGCTTGACACTAGCAAAATGAAAGGAGCTGTTAAGGTCCCCTCTGATTCAAAAACACTCTAGAACTACAAATTAAACTCACTCAACGTAGGATATATACATTTTTAAAATAACTCTTATAAGGCAAACATACTTTCATTCTGTTAACAGAAAATCCTATAAATAGTATGTAACTATAAAAAATGCTGGACAAGCAAATGGCATACACCTCGTAATTTAATGCAATGCAGGTTTTACAGTTGAAGCACAACTACGACATCTTAAATCTTGTCATTTTCTAAAAAGAAACTCTATCTCAAAATTAATTTAAGGTTATGTTCTCCAAATGTTACAAGATGAAAACAGAAAATCAGTCTTTTGGCTAGGATCACTGTCATCAAATAAAACAGCATGGGATGTTTTAGTGCCTTTGGCTGTGATGGGGAAACTTGAAGAACTGGATACCCAAAGTCTTAACCAGAGGCAAATCTGACCTTACACCAAATGATTTCTTTAACAACCCAGGAATAACATTAGAGCTTTGTAAAGACTCTGAATCAAGAGTGCACGGGTGGTTCAGTGGTAGAATGCTCACCTTTCATGCAGGAGACCTGGGTTCAGACCGTGCACCCCCCAAAAAAAGGAATCTGAATTAAAGGCAATTAAAGAATCCCCCAGGAATTTCAGTCCTTCAACAGACAACCATCTGCCTGGACTGATGTAGATGTACCAACTTAGAGGACAGCTGGGCTATGGCTTTTATATCCCCTTCAGACTTTCTATATATATGAACTAAAAATCTCAACAGCAACCCTACAGAATTACCACTACTTTTCCCCTTTTCATATGGCCAAAATAAAAATCATTGGTTTGCAGATTGTTTTTGGAAATTTAATTCTTCATGTAACAGAGAATGGCTATTAGAATATCCACAAAGAAAAATATCCATCAGTGAACAAGTAAAGGAAACAACCAAGAGCAATGGGGACAGGGTATCAACATGAATGAAAAGAAATCATAAATACCATTTTGGATTCTGGAAGCCTTAAGTATGAAACAGAATACAGATATTCTCCTCAAAAAAAATGTGTCATTACTTTCCTAGAGACCTAATTCATGAGAACATGTGTTTCCTTAAGTCTTCTTCACGCCAAGAATATAGCAATGAAAGTATTAGTCATCAAAGTTTCTTAAGAAGGATCCAAATTTAATACTTAATCCTAAACCACCCCAAAAGAAGCCGTAAAACATAGGTTCTTAGAAAACTAGTGCTACACTCTGTGGGGCTAAATAATAAAAACGAACATTAATAAGTCTTTCATCGATTCTCTGAGAAATTCTAACATGAAAATACTCAAGAATCTGGAAATACTGTGCATATATACTTCGATTAAAAATGGTCGCAATCCGTGCCACCCTATTAAAGCGTACTTACAGTATTATGCAATTTTCCCATGTTTACCTCACAAACAGTGTTTGTGCCTTAGTTAAAGATCAAAAACAAATGGAAGAACAAGAAATAAGTGAACACACTAGAATTCTGCTTAAAAATTTTTTCTTTATAAAATCTAATTATATGGTATATTTTGAAAAATCCTTTCTATCTTCATTTACAGTTATAAGGATCCATTAGTAAAACCAAACATTTATTTCAGAAATGTTGGACCTAATTCAGTGAACACTTTCAGTTATTGTCAATTTTGAGGCTCAGAGTATTACTAAATACTAAATACTAAATTTGTCTCCACTTAAAATAAGAGAGCAATTAAGTAATTCAAATATTTCTCTTTAGTAGCGCTGAGGCCAGCAGTCTGTCTTTAGCCATAATCTGAAATCTATATTATTTTGAGTGTACACTTTAAAATAATAGTAACAAACATCTAAAGAAAGACATTTACATTATACATAAAGATGATCAAGGTTTCTGGAACATGTAACAGATATCTGAAAATTTTAACTGTTTCATAGTTGTTTGGCAGGTTGACACCAAAATAAAAGGAAGAAACAAAGTGTGGGAAAATAGAGCACTGAGTCATCTGTCAGTAAACTTCATTTCTATCGGAAATTTTAATTTATGATTCACTACAGGCCCCCTGGAAGGAGACAGGAAAACAGCAGGAAAGAGATGAGGCACATTTTCCATTATTCAGAAAATATTATGTGTTTCTTGACAAACCAACAATGAGTATGGAGTCAAGAGCAATAACACACACCATGCAACATTTTCTTCTCACACATAAAAATAGAAGCCTAAGAATAAGAGAAGGTGCAATTCCTCAGGTGCCTTGAGGAGTTGTATTAGCTTAGAAAAACCAACTAAAGCACTTTTAGGAGATGAAACCCTGTTTCCAAGGCAGTCTTATCACTGGACTTGTTTGTACAGAACATTGCATATGCTTCAGGAGAAACAGCTAAAGCATAGCAAACACACAGACTGTTAGTTTCTAACTCTACTGGGCCATACAGGGAACAAAGGGCCCAGAGCGCAGAACTGCCAGCCATCAGGTAGGCTAAATTTAGCTTTCCGGATGCTGAAGCTGTTTTCCTCAGATTCTAGAAAAGACCATAAGATGGAAACATCATGCTTTTCACAAAGTAAAATACTTTTAAAATAGAAAAGAACTAATGCTCGAAGTTGGAAGTAAAAACTCAGAAAAGCCATACACAGATGGTTCTCTCACTCTTAAGCAGTCTTTACACATCATGGTTTCCTGCCGATAATGCCTGTGTGCCATCTGCTAATTTACTGTTAAAGTCTTCCTCTCAAATTTGATAAGAGAACCCTAAATCCATAATGTCCTACCTTCAAACTACATTTATCTTGCCCTAAATTCTCAGTCCTTATGTTTGTTCCTACCACATTTCTTATATCTTGTATAATTTTTAATGCTTAAAAATTATATATAAACTAACAGCAGGCATTTAAAAACTTTTTAATATCTTCATTACTTTCCTAGAATAGAGCTGTGAACATAAAACTGTCAAAACAAAATGCATGACAATGAATGGAGCATCATGAGAGCAATCTCCTGCCTACATACTAATTCTGCAGAAAAATACGGGACTCTGAATTAGCACCTTTGAGTTGCTCGTCTGCACGTTATCAACTCTCATTTGATCTGATCAATAATTACTCAGATACCAGTCAACATGTTGTTGATCCAAAAGTAGCAAAAAAACAAAACAAAAACAATGGAACAATAGTATAGCAAAAGATTTGTTTCCACTTAAAATAAATCCTTATAAACACACTAGCAACTGAATTTGCAGAGGAAGGAAAGATTCTGGGAAGGTTTACATCTACATGATAGAGGCAAACCCTATGTTTTGGGATTCCCATATTAAATTTACTCACACTTGCTGAAGTATTAATACGTGATAACCTTCCTGCAACTACTGGCGTTAAACACGCAGTTCTGCAGAAGGATTTTGAAGCGGGAATTCAAATCCTCTGGTCCACCCTGGTACTACATTTCTGACCCATGTCACTATAATCCAACCACTTCAAAGTACTATGATAGTGAGACAGAAGGTCCCTCCTTAATGCCAACCATAATGCCATCTTAAAGGCGTTTTGCAGGCACATTTATTCACAGATCTGGGAGACACAAAGAACCACAAGAAAGGCATGCTAGAGGGATGACCCCCTCCAATAGCTATTATTTTCAATTTGTATCAAGTCATCCTAAGGGAAAAGCCCAGGAGGACTGGCTCCCTATGTTCACCCTTTTATAAGCCATCTGCAGTCTAGGCCTGGAAAGGAAATAGAACAGGCATCCCAAGCAGCCCACTGTGAAATATCTGCAGACAAGCTACGCTATGATTTTATTTAAAGATCTGGTTGAATGGCACTCTCCCAGATGGCACACTTCTATGCCAGGCAGAGAAGACACAAGCTTAGTGTCTACCTGAAGCATGCACACTGCTTGCAAGAGAAACAAACAGACTAGGTGCGCCAAGAATGCACGTGCAGCCGTTCAAACGATGTTTCACTTAGAGGATGCAAATGCCTTTCTTTTAAACTAGATATGTCCTTTTATGCAACAGTTAAAATTCAGCCTGAGTTTTACTAAATGCATAAAACTCAATAGGATTAGCCAATCCATAACATTTCTGTACTCTCTCTACAATATCTAGGGAGAAAATATGAAATTATTTTATGTTTAGATGTTTCAAGTAAGATCCAAGCAATTGATTTTTTCCAGACTAAAGGTATCTAAAATCTGGCTTTAACAGGTACAGAAATATACATATTAAAATGGTCAAAATGGACAGAAAAATTAAGCACAGGTCTTCATGCCAGAGGCCAGGAGACTCAGTTAAAGCTTAATGAAAATGTTATGTGTAGTCATCCCTAGTCTAGATTTACTTGGGCTTTCATTAAATGTATTTGCTACAAGAGAACATCTGTTTTCTTTAAACCAAGGGACAAAATTAGCAGAAAAACCAGGACCAGGAAACATGAGGTGGGAGCTTTGTTAAATGAAGTTGCTAAAGTTTTATTCAGCCAGAGGCATTTCATGAGCTGATTAAGTTGTGCAAATAGTCTGAAAAGCCAAGCTAAAGAATAATTAGGAGAAAGTAGCAGTATCACACAACAATATGATATTCACACAATATATAGTATTACTTATAATCTAAATTAAGCTTCTTAGCCATGACATTCTAAAAACTTAGTGTTTTTCCTTATCTTTCCATTTTAGGATTCTTATTGCAGTATCTACATCTTTGGTAAAACTGTATGAACTAAAAAGTTGAGCAATCACAGTTAAAACTAAAAGCCACAGGTCAGAACAAATTTCACTAAAAACAGGCTGACAACAAACAGGAAAGAAGAGTCATCAAGGAGGATGAAAAGTTTACCATTATTTTTCCTGGAAATCTCTGGCAAGTCTGACTGGTACTGAGGTGAATTTCTTGACAAATTATTTTCAGGTAGTTTCTTAGAGGTCTTCAGAGGACAGAGCTCTCGTTCCTTGAGCTCAGCTATATTTTCTGAAGTTTTAATATCAGTTTCCTTAGGAAACATATAGGTCTGTATTTCCTCCTTCATGTTACATTCTGAAGAAGTATTATTGACAACAGTTATGTTTTTCAGTGTGTTTTCTTCTTTATTCAATAAGTTTTTGGGAAGGGTTAAATTCTTCTGCAGGTTGACACTTATGCCACTTGCATATTTGAGGTTTATCCAGTTCTCACCCATAACTTCAGGGCAAATGTCCCCTTTAGGAGCAGACAGGGAACTGCCCAGAGTTGAAGTCTGTTTATCCTCAGTAGTAGTGTTGGTACTGCTGGAGACAGACGTGCTGGTTTTGTGTTTACCGTAATAAACTGAGCACTTATGCTTCTTTTGAGAATGGCCATAGGTTGCTGGGCTCCTCTTTGCAGCATTTTGGATCCTGCTTTGGGGAGTATTTATCGAAAGGCAGCTTTTCCCTCTGCCTTTATCAGAGGAGCCATAGGCTTCGAGAAAGTTCTTGCAATTGCTTCTAAATTTAAAAAGAAAAACATTTAACATAAACGCAAACCAAATAAAACTACTTATTTGTTTCTAGGTCCATGAGAAAGAGGTAGCAATGCTTATTGCACATATTAGAGTTCCACCTTTCTGTCTTCTAATGCTCCATGAGTTTTGTGCCAGTGAGGAGATCAATATACAAAGTCCTTAGATGCAAACTAAGTTATAACAAAAGCAATATTGTCACTGCCCACACAATGACTTAAAGAAAACTTAAAATTAAAATTTATATTACTTTAAAATAAAACAAAAAATGAAAGCTAACAAATGTAAGAACCCCCCCCACCAAGAATTCTTACTTGTGAGAATGGGAGCTGATTACATCCATTGGACTATTGTTTTGCTGTGAAGAGGAGCTAGAATTTTGCCTTTGTCTTGTTTTCATGAATTCCATAAGAATATATTGTGCTTGTTGGAAGGCTATTAAAATCACACCCAACAGGGACAAACTGAGGGAGAAAGCAAGAAGGTTCATTATTGCATGGGTCTGACTGCTATTTAAAAGGCTAACCTCAATCTAGGGGAGTGGTAAATGACTGATGAGAACCATCTAATGATATGGCATTAAAATTTCATAAGATGGGGTGGGAGAGGGAATGGGAGTTAAGGCTTAAAACATACACAGTTTGTGGAATGACGGAAATGTTTTGGGAATGGATGGTGGTGATGACGGCATAACAGCATGAATGTAATTAACAAGCACTGAACTATATACCTGAATGGGGTTAAAAGGGGAAACTTTAGGTCATATATATGCCAACAGAATAAAAACTTTTTAAAAATCTATGGAACTGCACTACACAAATGATGGTACCTAAGCGAATCTATGGATATAGTTAATAGCGCAATTATAAGAATGTGCTTTTATCAACTGTAATAAATGTATCACACCAATGCAAGGTATTAGTAATAGTGTGGTATATGGGACTCTTGTATTTTATGCATGATTGGTCTGTAAACCCATAACTTTTCTATAAAAAAAAAAATCCCTGAGATGTATGACATCATAATTTTCTATACTTCTTAAAGAGTAAAGAACCCTACGTTTTTAAAAATGCATATATTTACGAGCTTGACATTACAATTCAATTTTTATATGTTTTAATGTATTCTTTTAATTAGAGAAGTTGTAGGTTTACAGTAAAATCATGCAAAAATATGCAGTTCCCATATACCACCCTATTATTAACACTTTGCATTCGTGCTGTAAATTTGTTACAACTGATGAAAAAAACATTTTTATAAGTTTACAATTAACTATATAGTACATGGTTTATATTAGGGTTCATGTTTGCCTTGTACAGACTTATGGGGTTTTTTACCTTATTTTTCTTCTAGTAACACACACAACCAAAAATTTTACTCTTTTAACTACATTCACATAAAAAATGCAGTGCTATTAATTATATTCACAATGCTGTGCTACCATCACTACCATTCATTAGTAAAACATTTCCATCATTCAAATAGAAACTCTGTATAATTTAAGCATTAACTCCTCACTTCTACCCCTACCCTGGCCCCTACCAATCTATATTCTAGTTTTTGACTCCATGAATTTGCTTATTCTAAGTACTTCATATCAGGGCAATCCTATAGCAGTTGTCCTGTTGTCTGGCTTATTTTACTCAACGTGATGTCTTCAAGGGTCATCCATGTTGTCGCATGTATCAGAACTTCATCCCTTTTCATGGTTTAATAATATTCCATTGTCTGTATATACCACATTTTGTTTATCCATTCATCAGTGGATGGATATTTGGGTTGCTTCTACCTTTTGGCAACTGTGACTGACTAATGCTGCTATGAATGTAGGTGAGCAAATATCTGTTTGAGTCCCTGCTTCCAATCCTCTTGGGTATACACTACAGGTGGGATTGCGGGGTGATACGGTAATTCTACACTTAAATTTCTGAAGAACAAACAATTTTCCACAATAGCTGTACCATTTTACATTCCCAGTAACAATGAACAAGTGTTTCTATTTTTTCCATATCCTCTTCAACACTTGTAATTTTAAAATTTTATTAATCACAGTCATTCTAGCAAGTATAAAATTGGTATCTCATTGTGGTTTTGATATGCATATCCCTACTGGCTAATGATGATGAGCATCTTTCCACATGTGTTTTGGCCATTTATAAATCTTCTTTGGAGAAACTTCTATTCAAGTCTTTTATCCATTTTTTAATTGGGTGGCTCCAACACAATTTTTAAAGACACTCTTAGGATAAAATCATGTTAAGAGGCTCATTTTAGTCTTCCCATCTCAAATCATCAATGTACTGAGCTAATAATAGTAACATATATTTCTTCCATCATGGCTACCAATGAACACTTATGGGACACAGGTTCTAAGTTCTACGAATCTCTTGCAATTAGTCTACTACTTTCTTAAAGCTTACCAGTTACTACTTTGCCTACTTCACATATCTAAGGGCTCTCAAATATAAAATCTACTCAATTCACAGGCTTTAACTACTTGCAGGCAATTTACATTTTCACGCTGACTTCTTTACTCAGTGAGAGAAGAACAGTGGAGAGGCAGTGGTTCACCTGACAAAGAAAACGGTGAGCCTCCAAAATGACTCCTCCCAGCTGGGTCCTGGAACCACGTCTGCACATAAGGGCAACAGGTGATGAGGGAGGGTCACATTGAGAGTGAAATGAAATTCTATGTCTGCTGCAGTTACAAAAGTCAGCTCACGGATGACCCAGGAAGAGGTGAAGTCCGGAGTAAACCTGGCAACACAGGATTCATATGTATGTACTTTGTCTTAATTTTAGGTATGGAACAAAATAATGACAGCAAAATTTCTTACTTCTGCAAAATAAATACTTATGCATAAAGAATTAAAAACCTCTCACCAATGGAAAAAGTTTATTCCCCACATTGCAAAAATGAAGTAAGTTTAAAACCCAAAGCTTACACAATACTGATATCCCGGGATGTGTTTGGATCCAGGGAAAACTGATGACAATCCAGCACTTCAAATCCATAACCTTGGCAATTATACCCGTTAATTTTCAAAGATGACACAGTTATAGGAAGAGGTCCAATATTCTCAACTTTAAAGTTCTTTGTAATAGATAAAAGTTGCTTGCTGTCTTTCAGTTCTAGTGAGGACCAAAAGTGATATTTAGTTTACATGAACTCAGAATGTACTTAATATCTCCATTTACTGAATCGACAAACCACAATCTACATTAAAATGTGAAAAAATATGAATATGAGCTCTAAGTGTGACTTTTATTTAACTCGTAGAACAATTATGCATTCTGTTATACAACCAAAATACAATAAAAATACTTGAATAGTCAAAGTCTTTCTTAAGTTAAAGATGTCTAGGTAACAAAAGTAATCAAAATCCTTTCTTTGGTTCTTTATTTATTAAAGGCTAAGGTTAAAAGTTTATTCTTCTCAGAAGCCAAATTGTTTGGATTTACCAAGCGTCATCATGTAGTGCATGCCATTGCCAGCTCTCTTACAAATGTGGTCCTCACTCGCATTAACCAAGGACCAATTAAGAGAGTACGTACGTATGAAAGAAAGGATAGAAGTGAATACGGTTCCATTAGTGGGTCTGTAAGTAATACTGCCATATAAAAGGTGAACATGATTCAATGGGGTGTGTAGACAATCACAAAGATTGATACTACAAATATAAACTATTTCAAAGGAATGAATCTTGTACAAAGAACAAATAATAGAGGGGTATAAGAGGTGTGCTGGTTTGAAATTATTATGTACCTGCAGAAGAACCATGTTTTAATGCTGATCCAATCTTACGAGAGCAGTCATTTTTTAAAATTCTGATTCGGTATTACAGGATGGAAACTTTCTATTAGATTATCTCCACAAGGTGCAGTGTGCCCAACTGCGGGTATGGCCTTTTGATTAGAAGGAGATGTGACCCCACCCATCCAAGGTGGGCCTTGATTAGTTTATTAGAGTCCTTTAATAGGGAGAAACAGTTTGGAGACACCGGAGACGCAGACTCTTGGAGAACAGCTGCTTCAGAGCTGACAGAGGCATGGATGTTTGGAGAGCATGTCTGCTCAGGCAGACATGAATGCCTGAGGTGTTGACAGAGAACAGATGCCTAGACACAGGCAGAGCCCAGCAGACATCGCCATGTGCCTTCCCATAAGATGCTAAGCAAGCCAGAACCCAGAGTTTTGTCCTGGAGATGTTAAGTGAAGACCCACAGATGCTTAGGAAGAAACCACTGACATCAGAACCTGAAAGCAATGGAACTGGGAACAAGGACCAACAGATGCCAGCCACACGCTGTGTCAGCTCAGCCTCCTTGAACCAAGGTATTGTTCTTACTAATTCATTCAGAGAACATTTTTATGGTTTTAGAACTGTAAACTTGTAATTTACTACATTCACTTTTTAAAAGCCATTCATTTTCTGGTATATTGCTTTCTGACAGCATTAGCAAACTAATACAGGAGGAAAACTGCTATTGCATGCTATGGTCTATACTTAACAAGAAGACATCAAAAATACCACAGTAACACCAGGGGTAAATAATTGGGATGGGGGGGAGGAGGACAAGAGTTCAGGGGAGGCTTGGATTTTCTGTTTTGTGAGGGGGTGTTCATTGGTTATTTTTCTCTTGGGAGCAATGAAAACTGTCTAAAATTGAGAGTGTTGATGACTATACAACTAAGTGATGATAATGTGTGACATGGATTATTGATTGTGGACATTACACATGATGTCCAATGGATGGAGGTGGCTGAAGGACACACTGACTGAGAAGTAGAATAGTCAACTGTAGTGTATACACACGATCAAATACTGTGCGGCTACAAAAAGGAATGAAGTGGTGAGGCATGCAACCAGGTGAATAAACCCGGGGGACATTATGTGATGCAAAATAAGCCAAAAACAAAAGAGCAAACATTGTATGGTCTTTTAGAAAACTGGGGCCTAGATTGTAAGCTCTTATAGCAGTCATATTTAGTCCAGAGCTGTAATTGTTATTTCTAGATTTTAAGAGGCTGTGCTATGTGTGTATAATCTGTATTTTCTTGGAATTTTGTGTACCAGTTTGACAGCTAAGACAGAGGAGGAGAAGTTTAGCAGGTCTGAAAGTCACCATCACCACACACAAAACTGTTAAAGAAACTGAAAAAAGAGATCAGGCTTCAATCAGAATAAGAATGAAGCTGATCAGGTTAGGATGAAGATGAATCAGAATACAGGGGTAAGGAGGACATTGTCTGTATTTTAGAACAACACCTACTCTATGAGACCAAAGGAGGAGAGGTTATTTTGTCCAAAATCTAAATTTTCTGTAGCACATAATCTAACTCAACCTTTCTGGATAGATCATTCAAATAATCCAAACACATGGAGCCCAGAATGGGAATGAGGGCTTGTAATTCCATACAGCTTAATGTAATGCCCAGATAGATCCCACAGTATGTTCAGCAGATAATTAAAACTTATTGGCAAAGTCCCCTGAGGGAAGATAAAAAAAATATATGGAACCATTAAACTTTACAACTGGGGAAACCCCTGATATTGTCTCAAACATTAGAGACTCCTAAGTCAACAAGCCAAGCCCTTGATCTTGAGGCTTGCTCTTGTGAAGCTTATTTATAGAGAAGAGAAGCTTAGCCTACCTATAGTTATGCCAAAAAGTTACTTCCAGAGGACCTCTTTTGTTACTCAGATGGGGACTCTCTCAGCCCAACTCCACAAATAAAATCATTACCCTGCCCCCCTACATGGGATATGACATCCAGGGGTGAAAGTCTCCCTGGCAACATGGGATGTGAATTCCAAGGATGAGGCTGGCCCTGGCACCATGGGATCAACAATACCTACCAGACCAAAAGGAGGAAAAGAACTGTAACAAAATAAGGTATCAGGGCTGAGAGAGTTCAAATACAATCAAGAGGCTATTCTGGAGGCTACTCTTATGCAAGCTCTAGCTAGATATTGCTATTTACCATGGTTTGCCAAACCCCAAACAATACCATTCCTTTTAAACCTAAAGAACACTTAGGATTCTATCTGAGATTCTACCAAAAGTTCCATGTATGGTGATTACTTTACAAAAACCTATAACCTCCAGATGGGTTCCTAGGCCAGAGAAGTCC
This sequence comes from Myrmecophaga tridactyla, assembly GCA_004026745.1. Taxonomy (NCBI): domain Eukaryota; kingdom Metazoa; phylum Chordata; class Mammalia; order Pilosa; family Myrmecophagidae; genus Myrmecophaga; species Myrmecophaga tridactyla. The sequence continues at coordinate 123,228 of PVIY010001367.1, read as the reverse complement.
TGAAACCCATAGGGGCCAGCCTCTCTAGAACATCAACTAGTTCCATCTCCCTATCCCATACTACTGACAGTACATCCCAACATGAAAAAGTTAGAATAGGCATAGTCTAAACACCCTAAAGATTGGGAGAAAGATCAAAGGAGAAGGACCAGTTATAACAGAGAAGACAGGATATAACAAATGAGCATGACTACTGTATCATTGTATTGATATTTCTTTTGGTCTCCAGTGTCTTGGAACAGCTAGAAGGAAAAACCTAAAATTGTGGAACTATAATCCATACCAAACTCTGAAATCTGTTCTATAACTGCTTATTAAATGTACTTTGAAATGTATTGCTTTTTTGTATATATGCTATATTTTGCAATAAAAAAGGGTATGGATATGCTTCTGTATAAATTCATCACAACTACTAGAAACAGTTCAAAACACTCATTACATTAAAAGGAAATAAGTAGTTAAACCCTTGCAAATAAATGAGAGCATATTTCATATTGGGAATTAAAGAAAAATGATATAAAATATTTCTACAAATTTCATAATCCACAATCTATTTTCTGTAGGGATCAATATTTTTTGTTCTATACTTTTTTATACTCCTTCTTAATTCTATCTTTCCAAGTCAACTCCAAATTAATTAAGCAAATAATAAATACCCTAATGAACAATTCTGAATGTAAAATGGCTAATAAATCTTTTCACACCAAGTGTTCATTAAGCATCATTCTCTTAAAAAAAAAAAACACATTCTAACTAGACATTAAAATAGTGCTACAAATAATCCAATAATTTCACCCACCACCTTTCCTGGTAAAAAACATACTGTTACACTGAAATGCTTTCAGCGTTTTATGAAATTGAAAATATTAAGAAGAAAATAAGGCATAATTTATCAAAAACATTTATATCTATTGCTCAATTTTTGCTTTAGTTCATGAGGAAGTTCTTGAAACTAATTTAAGTAATTTGAAGACATTTTAATTTAAATGTATGCATTCTTGGAATTTCTAGGGGAACATTTAAATAAATTTCTAAATCTGCCCTCTCTGATGCAGTAGCCACTTGACACATATGGCTTTTTAATTTGAATTAATTAAAACCAACTTAATTAAAATATTTGCTTCCTCACTCAACACTGGTCACATTCTAAGTGCTCATTAGGCCCCTGTAGCTAATGGCTACTGTAATGGACAAAGACATCGAACATTTCTCCCATCAAAAAAAGTTCTACTGATTAGCACATGTTTAGCCTTCTCTCTCTCTCTCCATCATCCTGGCATGATTTTCCATGTTTAGGTAACTGATAACCAAATTAACTGCCCCATACTATTAACCTTAAACATTTGATACTGAACTGGCAATTTAGCAATTATACTTTATTCTTTTCTCTAGATCTATTATTTAAGTTGGGTTAAATATCTCAGATTATGGCTCTAACCCAAGGAACACCAGTCTTTATACACTTTGTTTGCCTAATTTAATTATTTACATTAACACTACAGAACCCTTTTGCCCTTGGCTGTGGCTCCAAGCCTTCCCCGTAATGCTAAGCATGAGGACTCACGTCGGTGGCAGTCCATCAGTGTGGACTCAGGCACCTTAAACCGCAGGGAGCCTCCTGTGCCAGGAAGGCGTCCACCCACTTTCAGCAGCTCTCTTGCTCCAAATCCTTCCACAGCAATCATATCGATAACTGTCAAGTTATTCCTGTAGTGAGAAGACATAGAAATAAAGAGACTTTACAGACTCATGAGACATCAACCGTCTAAATTACCAAATAAAGTTTCAAAACAGAAAATGAATTTAAGTAGAATGGTATCTCTGACCATCTCAGAGAATAAGGATGTGTCCACAGGGAAGCTGTTAAGGCTGGAAAAGTCAAAGCAAGCTGCCCAAAGCAAAGACGTGTGAGTGACTGTGATCACTCTTCAGACATGGACCAAGAACGTAAACCCACTGTTTCCTGATAACCAGCCAACAGGGTGATGGCTAGACATCCAACGGGGTAAGAATCTTAAGAAATGAACTGAGGGAGAAGAGGACCAAGACGGCAGCTTAGCGAGGTGTGGGATTTAGTTCGTCCTCCAGAGTAGCTAATAAATAGCCAGGAACAGTACAGCACAACTGCTGGGGCCACGTCAGTGACCGGACACACAGCGTACCCCAGTCTGGACCAGCTGGGCAGCTGCGAGCCCACCCAGAACCGTGAGTCCCCCAAGCCGCAGCGGCCGGTGCCCCACCCCACAGGCTGCTTCCCAGAGGGGAAAGGAAAGAAACTTTACCAGCGACAGGGGCTGAGTACAACCAAACTCCAATTGTGTAATTAATTAACAACTTCTGACTACTAAAAACAGGTCCCCAGCTCAGCTGAACCTTGAGTAAAAGTAGAGGTTGGTTTTTGCCCAGCACAGAGGGGTCAATGCTGACAGAAAAAGGAAAAAAAACAAAAAAACAATAACAAAAACAGAGGTTTTTTGGATTTGAAAAGGTCTGGGCCCTGAAGGGAGGGGCACATAGGACCTGAAGATACACATAGCAACATACGGCTTGACTGCTCTTTGATACAGCTGCAAGTCTTCTCAGGCTCCACTGCCCCAGGCATAGACAGAATTAAGCTTGGTTGAGTGTTTATCTGGAGCCTGTGCCTTCCCCAGGAGGGGGGTGGGGCCCAGCTCAGGTGGAATCCCTCCCTCAAGGAGTTCAGGCCCCAGGGTCTGGAAAAGTGAAGCAACTAAAACCAGCCTACAACCTCTCCTCTGACTCCACCATGCCCCCAGCAGGGAGAGTCTGCTGAAGTTAAAGGTACCACATCACCTTATGTTGGTGGAACCTACAGGCAGACAAGCACAACATACTGGGCAGGATAAGAAAAACAGAGAGCCCAGAGGCTTCAAAGGAAAGCTTTACAATCTGTTGGGTCTCATCCTCAGGGAAAAGTGACGCAGGTGACTCTTTCCTCCTGACAGGAGGCCAGGTTGGTCTGGGAAAATCTGGCTGGAGTCTATAGTACCTAAGTAGACCCTCCTAAGGGGGAAAAAGAGGCACCATACAGGCAGGGCAAGAAACAAGAAGTGAAAAATTCTGATTTGTTAAAAAAACCTAAGCTTAGAGGTCCAGAATAAGCTGAACTGAGTGTCAAAGAACAGATAGACAACAAAGTCAGTTAGCAAGAAAATCCTGGGTAAAAAAGTGAAAACGATCTCCAGAATAAACTAATTAAGGTAATTAAATGCCTAGACACCAGCAAAAAATAATGAATCATATCAGGAAAATTGAAGATATGGTCCAGTCAAAGGAACAAACCAACAATTCAAATGAGACACAGGAGTTGAAACAATTCAGAATGTTTGAGCAGACATGGAACACCTCATCAAAAATCAAATCAGTGAATTGAGGGAGGATACAAAGAAGGCAAGGAATGAACAAAAAGAAGAAATTGAAAGTACGAAAAAAAAATCACAGAACTTATGGGAATGAAAGGCACAGTAGAAGAGATGAAAAAAACAATGAAAACCTACAATGTCAGATTTCAAGAGGCAGAAGATAGGATTAGTGAACTGGAGGACAGGACATCTGAAATTCAACAAGCAAAAGACAATATAGTGAAAAGAATGGAAAAATATGAGCGAGGACTCAGGGAACTGAACGACAACATGAAGTGCAGAAATATATGTGTTGTGGGTGTCCCAGAAAAAGAAGAGAAGGGAAAAGGAGGAGAAAAACTAATGGAGGAAATTATCACTTAAAATTACAGATCCAAGAAGTACAGCATACCCCAAACAGAATTGATCCAAACAGACCTACTCCAAAACACTTACTAATCAGAATGTCAGATGTCAAAGAGAAAGAGAGAATCTTGAGAGCAGCAAGAGAAAAACAATCCATTACATACAAGGGAAGCCCAATAAGATTACAAGTAGATTTCTCAGCAGAAACCATGGAGGTGAGAAGACAGTGGGATGATATATTTAAATCACTAAAAGAGAAAACCTGCCAACCAAGAATTCTATATCTAGCAAAACTGTCCCTCAAAAATGAGGGGGCAGCTACTATATCAACAAAAGAGTAGAACATATGGAATAAAAATAAATAATAGGGGAACAAATGTTAAAATAAATTTAGCTTGAAATGCTAATGATAAATGAAAGCAAGGGGTAAGGGGTATGGTATGTATAATCTTTTTTTTCTCTATTATCGTTTTATTTCTTTTTCTGATGTCTTTTTATTTCTTTTTCTAAATCGATGCAAATGTTCTAAGAAATGATGAATATGCAACTATGTGATAATATTAAGAATTACTGATTGTATATGTAGAATGGAATGATATCTTAATG
>PVIY010001367.1:41373-118794 GCA_004026745.1 Myrmecophaga tridactyla | reverse complement strand
AATGAGGGGGAAATTAAAACATTTGCAAACAAAAATTTACTGAGAGAAACTGTGACCAAGAGACTGGCTCTGCAAGAAATACTAAAGGGAGAACTAGAGACAGATACAAAAAGACAGAAGAAAGAGAGGAGTGGAGAAAAATGTAAAGATGTAGACTATCAGTAAAGGTAAAAAGAAGAAAAATTAGACATGACATATAAAATCCAAAAGGCAAAATGGTAGAAGAAAGTACTGCCCATACAGTAATAACACTAATGGATTAAACTCCCCAATCAAAAGACATAGACTGGCAGAATAGATTAAAAAAACAGGACCTATCTATATGTTGTCTACATGAAATGCATCTTAGACCCAAGGATAAACATAGGTTGAAAATGAAAGGATGGGAAAAGATATTCCATGCAAATAACAATCATAAATATTTATGCACTGAGCCAGAATGTCCAAAATACATGAGACAAACACTGAAAGCACTGTAAAGAGAAACAGACACATCTATCATAAAAGTTGGAGACTTCAATTCCCCACTCTATCAATGGACAGAACATCTAGACAGAGATCAATAAAGAAACAGTTAATTTGAATAATACAATAAATGAGCTAGACTAAACAGACATATATAGAATAATACACCCCACAACAGCAGGATATACCTTTTTCTCAAGTGCTCATGGATTATTCTCAAGGATAGACCATATGCTAGGTCACAAAGCAAGTCTCAATAAATGTAAAAAGATTGAAATCATACAGAACACTTCCTCAGATGATAAAGGAATGAAGTTGGAAATCAATAATAGGCAGAGTGCCAGAAAACTCACAAATATATGGAGGCTCAACAACACACTCTTAAACAACCAGCGGGTTAAGGAAGAAATTACAAGAGAAATCAGTAAATATCTCTAGGCAAATGAAAATGAAAAGACAACACATCAAAATTTATGGGATGCAGCAAAGGCAGTGCTAAGAGGAAAATTTATTGCCCTAAATGTCTATATCAAAAAGAAGAAAGAGCAAAAATGGAGGAATTAAATGTCCACTTGGAAGAACTAAAGAAAGAATTGCAAACTAACCCCAAAGGAAGCAAAAGGAAAGAAATAATGAAGATTAGAGCAGAAATAAATAAAATTGAGAACATGAAAACAATCAAGAAAATCAACAAAACCAGAAATTGGTTCTTTGAGAAAATCAATAAGATTGATGGACCCTTAGCAAGGCTGACAAAAAGAAAGGAGAGGACGCGAATAAATAAAATCAGAAATGAAAGAGGAGACATAACCACTGACCCCGCAGAAATAAAGGAAGTAATGAGATGATACTATGAACAACTTTATGCTAATAAATACAACAATGTAGATGAAATGGACAACTTCTTAGAAAGGCATGAACAAGCAACACTAACTCAAGAAGAAATAGACGACCTCAACAAACCAATCACAAGTAAAGAAACTGAATCAGTCATTAAGAAGCTCCCCAAAAAGAAAAGTCTAGGACCAGATGGCTTCACATGTGAATTCTACCAAACATTCAAGAAAGAATTAGTACGAAACCTGCTCAAATTCTTAAAAAATATTGAAGAGGAGGGAACCTACCTAACTCATTCTATGAAGACAATCAAAGCCAGACAAAGATATTACAAAAAAAGAAAACTACAGATCAATCTCTCTTATGAATATAGATGCAAAAAACTTCAACAAAATCCTTGCAAATCGAATCCAGAAGCATATTAAAAGAATTATACACCATGACCAAGTAGGATTCATACCAGGTATGCAAGGATGGTTCAACATGAGAACATCAATTAATGTAACACACCATATCAACAAATCAAAGCAGAAAAACCACATGATCATCTCAATTGATGCAGAAAAGGTATGTGACAAAACGCAGCTTTCCTGCTGAAAATGCTTCAAAGGATAAGAATAGAATGGAACTTCCTCAACATGATAAAGGGAATACATGAAAAACCCTCAGCTAACATCATCCTCAATGGGGAAAAACTGAAAACTTTTCCCCCTAAGATCAGGAACAAGACAAGGATGTCCATTATCACCGTTGTTATTCAACATTGTATGGGAAGTTCTAGCCACAGCAATTACACAAGAAAAAGAAATACAAGGCATCAAAATTGGAAAGGAAGAAGTAAAACTCTCACTGTTTGCAGATGATATGAAACTATATGTCGAAAACCCCAAAAAATCCACAGCAAAACTACTAGAGCTAATAAATGAGTACAGTAAAGTGGCAGGATACAAGATCAACACTCAAAAATCTGTAGTGTTTCTATACACTAGTAATGAATAATCTGAGGGGAAAATCATAAAAAAATTCCATTTACAATTGCAACTAAAAGAATAAAATATTTAGGAATAAATTTAACTAAAGAGACAAAAGACCAATACAGAGAAAACTATAAGAAATTGTTAAAAGAAATCACAGAAGACCTAAATAAATGGAAGGGCATACTGTGTTCATGGATTGGAAAATTAAATATAGTTAAGATGCCAATTCTTTTTTTCAGAAATAGAAAAACCAATAACCAAATTTATCTGGAAGGGCAGGGTGCCCCAAATACAGCTAAAAGTACCCTCAGAAAGAAAAATGAAGTCAGAGGTCTCACGCTAACTGACTTTAAGGCCTATTATGAAGCTACAGAGGTCAAAACAGCATGATCCTGGCATAAAGATAGATATACTGACCAATGGAATCGAATAGAGTGTTCAGATATAGACCCTCTCATCTCTGGACAACTGATCTTTGATAAGGCAGCCAAGCCAACTCACCTGAGGCAGAACAGTCTCTTCAATAAATGGCGCCTAGAGAACTGGATACCCACATGCAAAAGAATGAACGTGGATTCATATCTCACACCCTATACAAAAATTAACTCAAAATGGATCAAAGACCTAAACATTAGATCTCAGACCATAAAACTGTTAGAAGAAAATGTAGGGAAGTATCTTATAAATCTTATAATAAGAGGGGGTTTCCTAGACCTTATACTCAAAGCATGAGCACTGAAGAAAGAAAGAAAGAAATGGGCACTCTTCAAAATTAAACACTTTTGTGCATTAAAGAACTTCATCAAGAAAGTAAAAAGACAGCCTACACAATGGGAGACAATATTTGGAAATGATATATCAGATAAAGGTCTAGTACCCAGAATATATAAAGAGACTGTTCAACTGAACAACCAAAAGACAGACAACCTAATTACAAAATGGGCGAAAGACTTGAACAGACACTTCTCAGAAGAGGAAATACAAATGGCCAAAAGGCACATGAAAAGATGCTCAACTTCCTTGGCTATTAGGGAAATGCAAATCAAAACCACAATGAGATATCATCTCACACCCACCAGAATAGCCATTATCAATAAAACAGAAAACAACAAGTGCTGGAGAGGATGTGGATAAAGAGGCATAGTGGAGAAAGAGGCACACTTATCCACTGTTGGTGGGAATGTCATATGTTACAATCGCTGTAGAAGGCAGTTTGGCGGTTCCTCAGGAAACTAAGTATAGAAATGCCATATGACCTGGCAATACCATTGCTAGGTACCTACTCAGATGACATGAGGACAAAGACACAATGGACATTTCCAACCAATGTTTATAGCAGCATTATTTACAATTGCCAAGAGATGGAAACAGCCCAAATGCCCATCAACAGACAAGTGGCTAAACAAGCTGTGGTATATACATATGATGGTATACTATGCAGCTGTAAGACAGAATAAAGTTATGAAGTATGTAACAACAATGACGGATCTTAAGGACACTATGATGAGTGAGATTAGCCAGAAACAAAAGGACAAATACTGTATGGTCTCACTGATATGAACTAACATTAATGAATGAACTTGGATATTTTCAGTTAAGACCAGAGACCATCAGGAGATAGAAATAAGGGTAATTGGAACTCAAGGGATAAAGACTGTGCAACAGGATTATAAAAATTCAGAAATGGATAACACAATACAATAATGTTAGTATACTGAATGAACCTGGATGTGAGAATGATAGAGGGAGGAGGGCTGGGGGCACAAATGAAATCAGAAGGAAAGATATTCAATAAAGACTGAGATGTTACAATCTAGGAATGCCTAGAGTATAATGATAGTGGCTAAATGTACAAATTTAAAAATGTTTTGCATGAGGAAGAACAATGGAATGTCAATAATGCAGGGTGTGGAAAATAGATGATAACTAATATTTTAAAACTTTTAACTTATGTGTGAGACTAAAGCAAAAAATGTTTATTAATACAAAATTTACATTTTGACTAGTGCATTTCCTAATATAACTTATGTGGACAGCTTAATTGAACACCATAAGTACACGGACCTTGAGTAGGGCATGAGATTTTGTAGGTTTGTCCAGAGTGATGCCTCGATAAATCCGAGAAGGATTTGAACAGTGAATAAAAAAGTATTTGCAAAGTCCCCTTGGGAGAATGGTGAGAAAGGGGGAAAATTCAACTTCCCCAAATGGGGAAGTTGATATTCTCACAAGCAGTGGGGACAACCAAAGCAAAAGGCTGAGCCCCCAAATTGGGGTTTGTTCATATGAAACTTAACCCCACAAAGGATAGGCTAAGCCAACTTAAAATCAGGACTCAGAGTCACCCCCAGAGAACCTCTTTTGTTGCTCAGATGTGACCTCTCTCTCTCAGCCAACATGATAAGCAAAATCACTGCCCTCCCCCTGTCTACGTGGGACATGACTCCCATGGGTCTGGACCTTCCTGGCAATGTGGGACAGAAATCCCAGAATGAGCTGGGACTCAGTGTCAAGGGGTTGAGAAAACCTTCTCCACCGAAAAGGGGAAGAGAGAAATGAGACAAAATAAAGTGCCAATGGCTGAGAGATTCCAAACACAGTCGAGAGTTTATCCTGGAGGTTATTCTTATGGATTAAATAGATATCACCTTTTTAGTTAAGGCATAATAGAGAGGCTGGAGGGAACTGCCTGAAAATGTAGAGCTGTGTTCCAGTAGCCATGTTTCTTGAAGATGATTGTATAATGATACAGCTTTTGCAATGTGACTGTGTGATTATGAAAACCTTGTGTTTGATGCTTCTTTTATCTATCTTATGGACAGATGAGTAAAACATATGGATTAGAAATAAATAAATAGTAGGGGGAACAAATGTTAAAATAAATTTAGTAGATTGAAATGCTAGTGATCAATGAAAGAGAGGGGTAAGGAGTATGGCATGCATGAATTTTTTCCTGTTTTCTTTTTATTTCTTTTTCTGAAGTGATGTAAATGTTCTAAGAAATTATCATCATGATTATGAATATACAACTATGTGATTGAAAAAAAAGAATGTACATACATTAAAAAAAAGAAAAGAAAAGAAATGAATTGGGGGCCAAAGAGTACCACTAAGAAAGATTTAAATAAATTGATAAAAATGCTTCCAAGGTGAATGAAAGGGTTTTCATAGTAATTGTGGCCGTAAGAAATTCTGCCTTAGGAATGATCCTAAAAAGCAAAACTCTGTTTCTTTTGAATCAAAGAATTTAAAATACCAGTCAAGAAATCACATATACATAGTCAAGTTCTTATTAACACAGAAAACAAACCAAAAGCTCATTCAAACTAGCTTTTGCCTTTTCCTTAATTGAATCATGATTCCTATGACTAAAAAAGTGGATATGATGTTTAAATGACATGCTGGGCTGAAAAGAAGTCATCATTAATGTATACACCACAGAAGAAGAGGTAGAACTCATTTTATCTTTCTAATTATAGAAAATATACTGAAATATCCTTTCATCTTCATCTAAAGTATTAAAACATCTTCACTGAATCCCTTAAAAGACTTTATAAAGTGTTAGACAATTGATATTGTCTACAGAAAAATATCGGGTGTCTTATCAATACAGAAACCATCAAAACTAAATTAGCTATTATAAAACATTCAGAGTTTATTTTCAAGTCTGGGATATCTTAACCCGGGATGAAGTAAAGATTTTCTCTGCGCTTCCTAAAACCTTAGCTATTCTATGAAAAATGCTTTAAAATGAGACACATTATAGTCAATAGGGCATTAGGAAGTCTGAGTTAAAATGCTTAAGAAGACAAACTTATTTATTTCGAGTAGCATTCACTTGTGGAAGAACAAATGCTTATATATTAAAGAAATCCAGAATAAAAGATTCTTTGCCAGTTGCTCTGATACCAGAAAGGCTCTAAAAATTACAAAAATGTCATTTATTAAAAACTATGTTTTAGACTTTTCTCCAGTACAGAGGCATCAACACAGATTTGAGTTTACTGTAAAGTTTTGAAAGAAGTTCCTCAATAAAGACAAAGAAAATTTCAGAATGCAAAAACATTTATCTGCTTAAATCAGTTAGCAATAACTATAATTTAAAAAGAAGAGAAACAAGTAAAAAGCATCATCGGGTCCAAAGAAGCACTTTTTCCATTGTCCTTTGGGGCTAGGAGAATTCCAGGAGCAAGTGAGAGATATGAGAGGGGTGGAAGTTCAAACTGCTGCAGAGTGAAAACGTTTATAGCAGGATTTCAATTATTCTTCTAAGTTAAGGACAAAGAAATAGGTGGCGTGTATTGTGCCTTTTGTGACAGCAACAGAAGAGATGCTTTGTGAAATGTACTGCCCCTGTGATTAATGAACACACTTCCCTACTGTACAGGGGAGGAAACTGAGGCACAGGAAAATTACGTGATGAGTCTTAAGCATTGAAGGCTTGACTGAGAAATAAGCATTAACTATTCGCCAGAGAGATAGGTATTCTTGAGAAAGACATTTAGACAGATGAGTGAACAAGGAAGAAATATTCTTGATGGAGACATACCTACCGGATTAGTATAAGTGATGTTACTTTTCCATAGTCAGTTGGTGTGAAAACTACACCAACCCTTTTCATTTCTAACGGCTGCAAATGTAAGTGGAGGATGCCAAACCTGGATTCCTCAGAATGCACACCCTGCAAATTATTAATAAACATAATTTTAAAATCCTGTAAAGCAAGCTTCCATGTCCATTAAGTACAGCCTAGACTATAAAAATGATTACCTTTCTTTTAATGTTCAGATTTGACCCAATCCCCTCAATCAACCTGCTGAGCTTGTTTATCCTTAAGGTTCATACCACCAAACAATTCCCAGTCATTGCTGAGAAGTTACAGCAGAGGCTGAAGGACAGCCTGACAGGGATACTGAAACAATTTACCCCAACTTAGGAGTTGGGGCTAGAACTAGCCTTCTATGTAAAGGTGCCTCTGACTGTAAAACCTCAATTTCAAAATAGACCGAACAGCCTCTGCCTGAATGCTGCAGGGATCTACCAAAACCATCCACCCACTGCTGGACACCTTAAGTTCTCCTAATATGGAATTTAAGTTTAAACAGAAATCATCTTAGTGTCTCCAGTCAGAAGAGATATCTTTATTTATGAACATGTGCCTTTATACTTCACAAGGTTCCTGTAACTTTCTCTGAATAAATCTATGCTCTAAATTTAATATTAAAGATTTAATTTCTTATCATTGTGGTAAATAGACTTTTCCCTCTTTCTTCTGCTTTTCCTAGCTTCCTGTCACTAAAACAATTTATTAATTTCTTAGAGCTGTAGCTATGTAATTTGCATGGTAATATTCCACTTTCCTATGCTTTCAATTTAGAAATTCATTGTTTGATCTTTGTTAGCATTCCCCATGCTACATCAAAGAAGAAAGGTGATCGTATTTGATTTATTTTTTATTAAAATTTTAAACTTCATGAGGGGAGAAACTCTGCTTTATAAAAATATTCATCCTGAAGAAAAAGCTGATGGCTTTTGGTATTAAAATTTTAATAATAGCATCATTTATTAAGTGGTTATTATATGCCATACAATGATTACCCAAAGACTTAAGAATTGTGGAGAGCTGCTTTTATAGATGAGGATTATATCATAAGAAACAGGGTAGCTCCCTAAAACCACAAACCAATTTAGTAAGAGCAGGACTTTTAAAAATGTGTTTTTTTACCTTATCTTACCCTAAAAAGAATTTTAGGGGCTTAGGAATTCTCAGAAATTCAGGGTTTCAAGTTTTATTCTTTTTTAATATAGCTCTGCTTCAACTGTTATTTCTTCACTCATGTGAATCTAAGTCATCAAATTAAAACAATTTACAACTAATTCAAACCGACTCCTAGTGCACTAGTTAATTGGAAAGATCTGCTATGTACACTTAATACCTGAGAATAAAAATAAGAGAGCCACATAATGTATGCAAAGATACTTTAAAATATAAATCAGTGAAGCCCATATACTTATGCATCTAGTTTGTCAGCATTCTTATTCCCATTAAAGATGACATCCTACCTGGTAAGGGCAAGCCTGGGTGAGCTGAAATTCACCAGTTGTAAAATTAATCATCTGCATATCAGCACCAAACCTACAAAAAAAGAAACTGTGATTAAAATTCCATTCATATCTGTCAATAAAGAAAAAACATAAGTGTGTGCATGTATATAAATTTATATACATGTGAGCACACACTCCATCCCATCCTGTCAGTATACGTAGCCCTGCAACATATCTGGCATATTGTAAGGGCTCGATAAATACTATTGAATGAATGACTTTTGTAGCACAGAATATAAAGTATATGGTAATAAACCATATGAAGAATTTTTTTCCTCCAAATGGTTCATGGCTATGGAATCTGAAAGGCAGTGATTATCAACTGAAAGTAATTTTCCCCTGAGGAGTCTGGGCACTGTCTGGAAACATTTCTGGTGGCCACAACTGGGGAGGTGCTACTGGTATCGATGGGTAGAGGCCAGGGATGCTTCTAAACATTACTTCAAGGTACAGGACAGTCCTTCCCCAGCCCCGACACAAAAAAATTACCTGGCCCAAAATGCTATTAGTGCCAAGTCTGACGAACCCTGGGCCAAGGCAGATCTTCCAAAACTGTGATTATGTGAAAATAAATTACGATATAACAAGCATGAACTAATACTATTATAATCTTATCTTTTTAAACCCTCGCTTAGAAAATATGAGACTACTAAACTCATTTCTTATGTTGCCCAGAGATTAACATGATTTAGAGCCTAACTTTTAGGAGCACAGGTAAAAAAAAATCATGATGATAAAAATTCCCTCATCAAAGGAACAAATGTTCTGTTGGGAAATGGACTTGAAGCCGTACCACATAACAAACAGTACCAATAATTCTCATCAAAATACACATACCACGGATCTTGGTAACCAAAGCCCTTGGATTAGTGGGTAAATACTGTGTACATCCACACACAGGTCTTGGGTGGAAAAAGTGAATGACTCTAAATAATGCTGAGTCATAACAGTATTTCCCAATAGCCCATCATCAGAAAGCCCCCATGTGTCTAGGTACGTTACCATCTGTGGAGCAGGTGCACGACGGCTTCAGGTCTAGGATATAATGAGACAGGCAGGAGCTGCAGGTAAACTGGCAAAGAGGAAGGGTTCTTCACCATGAAGTACTTCACCTAAGACAGGGAAAGGAAAAGGAAAACCCCAAGAAAGTTTCAGCATCTCTCCTGAGTTATTCCTGCCCAAAACACATTACCTGAACCTAACCACAAAGAACCATCACACAACTCCAATTGTGGGGTTTTCTAGAAAATAAATGGCCTATATGCTTCAAAAATGGGTGTCATGAAAGGCAAAGAAAAGCTGAGGTAGATGAAAGGAAACTCAGAAGACCTGACAACTAAATGCAATGTGAGATCCAGGACCAAAAGAAAGCTTGCTATAACGTACACCAGTGCGATAACTGGAAAAAATCAGAATATGAACTGCAGATTAGATAATTTCCTGATGTTGATCATTATTCTCTGGTTACGTAAGATGTCCTTGTTAGAGGTAAGGGGGCATAATGTCAGATATGCACTCCCAAACGGCTCATTAAAAAAAGTGTGGATAGAAAGCGAGAGAAAGAGATTGATAAAGCAAATCTGACAAAACATTACATTGATGAAAATTTGTGAAGGGTAATTGGGAGCTCTTAGTACTAGTCTTGAAACTTTTTTATAAGTTTAAAATTATTTCAAAATAGGTTTTTTTAAAGAAAAAAAACATTTCTTAGCGCATCCCATGAGTACCTGATGAGGTATAAATTATAACTCATATCATTTTTACTAATCATTCTTTTGCGATCTATGAATAAAACATATAGGCAAAGCTATTATACTTGCTGGATCATAGGACAAAAGAAACTGTTAACTTACTTTTTGTCAAATTTTAATTATCTGAAGAATCCCTCCTACTAAATGTAAAGTTGGTGACTCAAATGAAACTCCTGGTAAGCGTGTATCTAAGTAACAAGAATGAACAAATTTCCATATAAACTCCCAATGGTTTCCAGGGAGAGGAGACAGAGGTCATACCTCATCCCAAGACTAAAACACCACATTTTCTAAAGAGTCCTAATATTAAAGCTGATGATGGTAAGAAAGTATAAGCTTTAAAAATCTATCAAGATGGAATCGTTTAAGAAACGGTTCATTTTCAATTTGGTTTCCAAAAATTCACATGAAAAAAAGCATCTTGGTTAATTTAGCCCTACAATTACTTGAAAATGGAGTCATTAAGTATATGCTTATTTTCTATAACCAAGCCATTAAAACAAATAAGCCACTCAAGAGTTTTAAAGGGTCTACTGAATAAAATTATTTTTAGAACTAAGGCCTTTTAGTCTGACGATGATTTGTCTAACATATCTGACAAGACAATTATAGGATTAAGAATACAACTCAACAACTCATCAAATTCTGGGTCAGTATTTTAAGAAAAATGTATCTAGATTATGAAACAATACCTTGAATCAGAAGAGAAAATAAATTTCATAAATATTCTTGAACAAGTGTTCGTTAAATCTGATGTAAAGATAAACAGAAGTAACTATTTCCCATCAGGGTACCGTGGCAGACCCCTGGAGGGTTAAATGACCTGACCTCCACTTCCAGCCCTCTTCTCTTCCAGCCTCTTAAAATCAGGGGTGTCTGTGTGATACAATGTTTGCCAGTGAGAAGTGGACATCTTCTGTTGTTACCTCTTTGCTCTGTCCTTCCTGCTGCACTTACATGACAAAGAAAAGCACACACAAGGAAGGAGGACAACACGCGAAGAATGCAGGACAGACAGAAAGAAAGCCTCAGACCCTGATTCATCACAGGGCTACCACACCAGCTCTGGATATCTCTGGGCGTCACGTTATGAAACTAGTTTCCATGTAAGCCAGTGTTAGTCAAGATACTCTCTACCATCTGCAGTTGAATAGATAGGCGATCTACCGAAATGAAAGATTTTGAACTGAACATAAACTTCAAATATAAAATGCATTTGTAAAGCACAGTGCACACAACGATTTTTGGTCTGTTTAGAGTTTTACTCCTTATTGGGCTCTTTTGACATCTCCCTACTAAAAGTGTCAAACAGCACATGGTTTCACTTAAGGCGAATTTAAATTAATTAATTTTGGCTAAAACAATACCCCAAAGTGAAAATACCTTGGTACACGCAAAAAGAAAAAAAAGAGCTTGTTGGTCCCTGAGAAACAGGTTAAAAGACACACTATCCTCACCACACTCTTCCTGAGGGCAGTTGCACTGAAGTTTAACACAAGGCCAGGTTCTGCGATCAAACGAGGCAAAAAGGAAACAAAGGATTCTGACTCCTTGGATTTCTTCAAGCGGGGCAACCGAGTCATTCCTAAAACATTCCTCCTGATAAAGAAAGAAAGTATTACAAAAATTTATTTTGACATTAAAAAATAAAAGGAAATCACTAAATAGCACTCTCACTAAAGGAACAAGGGCTCCTTGTGGGGGGGGAGGGGTTATTCTAGGTCTGAAAAAGGGAAAGTTCCAGAGGAGCCCAGATTGTCCTGTTTAGTTACTACAAAGCAAGGAAGTACTCAGTGATAGAGGGAAACATGTCGAAAGGACACAGGTGCTTGAAGGGGCTCCCACCAGTCAAATCGGGGATCAGCTAATCAAATTTGGTACCTGGTATCACAAATAATAACAATAATAGATTACAACACACTGACTAAAGAATCCATGAATCCATAGTCAAGCCAAAAAAGAGAGAGAGAAGTTCTTTTTTAGAATATCTTCTAATAATTACTGAATGAACATAATAATTAAAATCACTATTTTGTAGCCACCAATCTAATTACTGATTCAGGCAGGATTATCAATGGATGATAAAACTACTGGGTGAAACGATCCTAGGGAACAAGACATTTATATACTCTCAAATTATCACCCCAAATATTACCTATTAATTGCAAAGAGAGAAAGGTATCTTTAGAGAATGGAGAGATCTGCCACACATCACCTAAACCAAATGATTCAACTTAGCAAAGCCAAAAATTGGACAAACTGATTATATGTCCCTCCCAATATGATGCAATGACGCAACTAAGTAAATAGTATTACTATTGCCAAAAGTGTTTGGTGCAAATATAAATTTAAGGAACAATAAAAAACTGACAGAATATGGGACATTCTATAAGACAATTGACCTACACTCTTAAAAAAATGTCAATGTCATGAAAGATTGAAAAGGTTAGTACCCTACTTAAAGAAAACTAAGGAAACATGACAAACAAATGCAATGCATGATCCCTGAGTGGATCCAGAATTCAAAAAAAAGGGAAAATAGAAACAGCTCTAACAGATATTTTTGGGTCAACTAGGGAATTCTTAATGTGGACTGCATATTACATAATATAATTATATTAATGTTAAGTTTTTGGGCATGATAATTGGTAATGTAGTTATATGTAGGAGAAGATCCTTTTTAGGAAATACATGCTAAAATATTGAGAGATGAAATATGATAGCTACAATTTATATTTTCAAACGATTTGCAAAAATAAAAAGCGTATGTTCATATACAGAGAGATATGTGTAGACAGAAATCAAGCAAAGATGGTAAAATGTAAACAACTAGTGAATCTAGTTGAGGAGAAGATAGATGAGTATACATTGTACTATTCTTTCAACTTTATTGAGTTTGAAATAAGCCAAAAAATAAAAAGCAGGAGAGAATTATCAATTACTAAGAATCCAGTACCGCAAGTTCAAAAAGGACTATGTAACTGTGTCTCCTCATTGCTGAATAATGGAAATGAAGAAACCCGAACACCTACCTGCAGACCTCACCATTTTTTAATTTCTTCCATCTTTCATACAATTTATTTGCAAGTTCAGAATCCACATCCCAGGAAGACCGATCCAGAGAAAGGCTCCCTTGCCAATCAGGAATTTCTAAAAGTTAGATCAGACTTAATATTTATATTCACAGAAAAAATACAATTCAATTAGTGACTAATGACAAGGGCAGATTATAAAACTTCTCAAACTGAGAGGACTGCAGAGTGAATAAATGCTACCTCCTTCTTCTGACTGCTTTACTAAAATTCCCTCTCCAACTCAACGGCAAATGATATACCAAATCAAACAAACGTGTGTAAAACAAAATTAAACTGAGTTATGTAAAGGTAACGTAGAAGACACATGGCCCATAAATATAGCCTGACACAAGTCGCTACTGTACCTGGATCGTTTTTAACAGCTCACACTCTAAACTACGTAAATGCTAATTATCTGAGTCTTTCAAGTCACTCTGTAGAATACTGATGGGCACACAGTAATTCTCAAAAGAAGGGACAGAGACCAGAGACTGAGCCAATACGAGGTGTATGTTCATAAACTGGTCTGTTCATCTCACCCTCTCTACTTAATCTGTTCTGTCTTTCTGTGCTAAAGAAAGTATCAGAAATTAAAAATAAGAATCTCCCAATCAAGAAATCTCTCCATTTTAAAACTCTCCTTAGATGAAACATTTTAATAGAATGTTTTAATCAATCAAATGTTGGAAAAGAAGACTAGAAACTGTTTTATATCAAAACTATGGCCTTTTGCTTCATGCAATAACCACCACCAAGAGGTTTATGCGGCTGGATCTGAAGTCTTCAAGGAAAATGCAACGTAATTCCAAACTATTTTTGCTAACTTCTAGTCTGCTCTTTTGTTAAAAGAAATCAGAGCCTTTCAGTTTTCCTAGTCAACAAGGATGTTATGATGATCAAGAAAAGAATGTATATGAAAAAATCCTCCACATGAATATGTTACTAAAGAGTAAGGAGGCATTATTTACAAAATCACCTCATGTTTTTTGAGATTCTTAACTTCTAGTCACTCTGTTAACAATCATGCTCTCTAAGAACAGAATATGATGCAATTACATACACAGAACTATTCCATCTACAAATGCTGATTTTTTTCCTTACTACCTTCCCCCCCAAACTACAGTTCTACAGAAAGCCTAAGGGTAAAATACTTACCTGCTTTTGATTTTCCCATGAAATAATGCATGCCACAATGTGCTATCACTTCAAAACCCAGACTCCCTTCCTAGATTGAAAAGTAATATATGAATAACTTAAAACATAACACTCAACACAAAAATCCTAATGCACTAAAATGCAAAGCAGACACTGGCCTCCACTCAGTCAACTTCCCTTTAACTAGATGCCGACCAACTAGAACATAAAAATTTCTTGGTTTCCCCTTTTCTCGATGGAGGGATACATGCTGTTTCTGACAGTAAGGATGACTACAGTGGGTTCTGTTTAATAACCAATGGCCATAATGACAACCTGGGGGCTCAGGAGACACTGAGCTGCCTTCTGAACTGAAGATTAAATTAGTATCGGGACATTTCTGGTGCTACATACTTTTTTTTTTTTAACTGTACTCTAAACTTCTGAAAAGCCATAAACCAATTTCTAGTAATTCCTAGCTGATTAGAACTTTTAAACGAATACCTCATTGTTTAAATGATACCTGAAACCTGCCTGCTCCCTCCCATTCTTACTTCTTCTCTTGATTAGATAAAGGAAATTTCTAAGAAATCACCCCTGCTCAAAATACTAATGAATGGGATTAACCTTACATTTTGTTTTGCTTAATTTTAGAAGCCCTATCGTTTGTATCTAAACATAAAGCATTTCTAACTATGAAACATCAATGTTAGTGAGAAAAATCATAAAGAAGGTTACATGAATATCTCATAGTGAAAAATTAGAATCCAGTGTTATACATAATAGCTTGGATCAAAAGAAGCAATAATAATAACTAACTGAAAATAAATAAACATTAAGAAAAAATGAGACATGTTTAAGATAAGATCTAAGCTAAATATAATTTGCCCGGATTTTAGAACGTATTTTCTTAACTATGAACCCTCTCAGGCTTTAGATCTGGTCCACTAAGGAAATTCAAAGAATACTGAGAGTCACTTAACAGAGGTCTAAATAAAGCATTTAACCAGATAATTTATTTGAAATCACTGCAAGTTATGCAATAAAATCTCAATTGTGTTTTCTACAGCAAGCACATATTCCTTACTCTACAAATTTTGGAAGTAAATGAAAATGAGATTTATTAAGTTACTTGAAATGTGTTATCTGAGTCAAGAAACTTAAATTACATTATGAAAAATATAAAACTCTTTCCAAATACAGATTACGGTGTCTAAACAATTTATCATCTAAGATCGGCCTGGTAAATCCTTCAATTTCTTAGGTAACCTTGAAGAATATGAGCTTAACCTGGTTAACAAAACCCAAACATCATAACAAAAGTTTTTAAAAGAAACAGTTAAGGAAATTACACATGTAGCATTGTAAACAATACCTTGTTTGGTGCCGAATAAATCTGTAGAGGTATTGCAAAAACGGCACCTATATTTGTAGTCAAAAACACATTGGTGAATATATTTATGGCAATGTCTTTAACAGCAAGTTTCAAAGAAAATATATTCCAACAGCCTGGAGGTAGAAATAAAGGGCCAGTGAAATTCAGAATCTAAAAAGAAAAGAAGCGAGAAAAATTACTTTTCCTAACACTAGTTATGATTACAATCATTACAAATATGATGTTAAAGTTGTCTAGAAAATATAAACTTCTTTATAAAATGTAATTTTACTCAACTATTTTCAGATTGGGGCACTGAAATGTTTTTAATGAATAAAAGGTTTGAAATCAATGTTTAATATGCTACTGTTTTTAAATTCCACAAAAGTAATCTGGAAATTTTTACAGGTGGTATTTTGCAAAAACCACAACTTTTTTCATTAAACAGACTTAATTTTACTAAATGCAATCCTTTCAGTATAAATAATACATTAAAATATTTTAGAATAATAGTAAGCAAATATTTTAAAGGATATATTCTGATCCCTTTGAGTTCCTTGAACAATAGTTAAAAACAAAGCAAACAGAAACCAAAAGAGCTCCTAGGTAATGCTGAAAAGGTTAAAAAGAAAAATACTTGCTTTCCCAGAAGACTGAATTTTTTAAATACTTAATTTCATAGCACCAGATCTTAAACAAAGCTTAAATAGGCTAAAACTTGGAGAAAAACATATATACCTTTAAAATGTGCTTGGTCTCCTTGGAAACAAACACATCATTTAATACAATGCTATGGTCAAAATGATTGAGATACCATATAGACCAAACTCCCGACGTGTTCTCCTGAGTCTCTAAGTGGAACTGGGCTGTAGAAGAATCCACTCTAAAATACCTGTGGACAGAGGACACACGTGCCATCAGCCCTGGTCCAGGACACAGTCAGCGCTCTAATGAACAAAAACAAGGGCAATAAAGCCCACGGAATGCTATCCTTGAAATCACCCTTAGGGAATCACTTCTTTCACCCTTCTAGCTCACATGGAGCAACTGGAGGCCAAAGGGAAAGCAACTGGGCCGTGACCAGGATGGCACTGAGAAGCCACCGGGACAAGACGAGGACCCTAATGCAGTGCAAACAAGCGTTGCCAAGAAGCAACTCCTCTACCATGCCTGGCCTCACTAGGTGGCTGAAAACCTAATCTCAGAACCAAATTAATCACCTTCCTCTTCCCCATCCTGCTAATAGCTCTTCCAGGGCTTGCTGTCAATGCTAATGGATGGGAACAAAAGTACAGACAGAAAGAAAGAGAATCAAACAAGTCACATAGGTTATATTTGTAAGTCATCTCTAGGAAAAAAAAAAATCCTATGATTTCAGAAAAATACAGAATTAACCTACCCTTGAACCACAGGAGAGGAGAGGCAGGCTTTTAGTGTTGGAGTGTTCTTTATTTTCTTCACGTCTTCTGTATAAATAACTCCACTGCCACAGGATGTAGCTGTTTTGAGGTACAAAGAAATGAATGTGAAAAATAAATACTTTTTCTTTAATTAGGTTTGAACAAAGATACATATTTTATTGATAACTTTTTAGTTACTTTACAAGTTTGTCTCCAGTTTCACTCCATTAAAATAACGAATCACACAGAAATGGTAAAATCTTTTTCAAAAGCTTCCTTTCTTTACTAGTTTGTTGCCGATTATATGGAAATTGCTGTCTTTTTTTTGTTTGTTTTTAACTAAACCTCTCAGTTCTTCTTTGGGGGGGGGAGTTAGAATTTGCATCTTTTCCTTTACAAAAATCTGTCTTCACCATAAATAAGAGGAAATTCCTTAGATCTGCCAGAAATGACAAAAGTGAAAAATGAAGCTTTAGTGGGTGGGGTGGAAAGAGGCATGTGGAGGCATGAGTAAGAAAAGGAATAAAACCTACAGAGCAAAAAGGAGCTCTACAGTAAAAAGTGGGAATCCATTTTAAAACACTGTGGATTTTATCAAAACAAACCTTTAGCTAACTAGGTCATAATATTAAATTGCTGGTACTGAATACTTCACTTTGGTGCTAATAATGAATTGTTTTTTAAGCTATACATATGGTCCAAAATAAAAATTCAAACACTAACAAAAACAATGTGAAAATAAAACCTACCTGTCTTCCAGTTTCCCAATTATCTCAGACAAAGAAAGCAACTATCAGCCATTTCTTTAGCACTCTACGAAGAGTTCTATGCACATACAACTACATATATACTCTTCTTAAGAAAACTAATACACACACAGCTTGCATTACAAGCCTGTGTATGCTTTTTAATAGCTGTAGAGTACACCCCCTGGGTATGAACTATAATTTAACCAGTCACTTATCAATGGATGCTTAGCTGTCCTGCTATCACAATCAATGCACATCTTTGAATACACGTATGAATATATCTGTAGAATAAATTCATAATTAGAGTTAAGGATCCAAGGCCACACATGTGCATTTTAAATTTTCAGAGAGATTGCTAATTTTCTCTCCAAAAAGCCTACATCAATACATACTCCTGTCAAAAATACATGTTTTGTTTTCCTTGTTACCAACCCAAAATAATAGCAACCTTTTTCATCTTTATCAATCTAAGTATAAAAAACTGCAACTCATTTGTTGCTTTAATCTACATTTCTTTAAATATGAGTGAGACTGGGCAGGTTTTCATATGTTTAAAAGCCATCTGCATTTCTTTAACTATAAGAAACTTTTTTTTTAAACTGTAAGAACCTAAAGACAGGTTGGGTTACATTCACCAGACATCCTACATCACATGGTACACAAAGAAACAAAACTGGAGCAGTACAACTGCCCCATCTGTGAAAGCACCACTTCCATCTTACATTCTGGCCTTTCAAATCACCAACTGAGTTAAACTGTAAGCTCAAAATCCTCATATGCAGCAGAATAGCAGCAGCATCCACAATTTATTTTCATTACACCACCTCTTACAACTACTATGGCTGTGCGATTGAAATAAACCCACTTATTTTCTCAAATCCATGCCTAATCTGTAGCTGTAGCTCACTTTTCATAAATAGCTAGTTAAAAATAAAAAGATTATTTTAAATATTTTAAAAATCTGTACCTTTGCAAGCAAAAGAGGCAATTTTTGTAAAGTTTGTTGTAGAAGTAGGGAGCAGTACTGGTTCAAACTGCAGAGACAGAGCATCTCTCTGTGAGAAATGATGTACATCCTATAACAAAAAAGGATCCACATTATTAGTTTCAGCTGTCAGAATATGTGATCCAGTTTGGATCAATGCTACTAAAATAACCAACACACACTGACTAACATACATGGTAACTGCCCAGCAGATGTATCTGTAGCAGCATTGGGGAAGAGTGGGGTGCTGACATACATCATACAATTATGGGGTCAAAGCAAGGGGAACTGGGTTTAAGTCAAAGTAAAAGGGTATAGAAAACAAGTGTTCCTGTGTCTGTTCCTGAAAAAGCCTCATGTTCTGCACTTAAGTGCACGATCATAATTTCAAATTGTACTTTACTTAAGCATGTACAATTACCTGTATCCATATAAGGCTGTTTCCTGAATGTAATATATATATATTTACTGCAGAATCATCTGTCCAAAAGATCAGAGAAAAGGGATTAAAATAAAGAGCCATCTCATTCTCATACTTTAATATAGTAATTAAAATATCACATGACACATCTCTGTAAGAAATGCAACTTATTTTTCAACACTAAAATTGAAACTAGGAGCTATTTTTTGGTCTGTATCCTTTTAAGTCACAGGAATAAGTATACTTAGAAAAAGATTTCCCTCACAACATAAACCATCCAAATGAGGAAGAACTAGCAGTTGAGAAATGCTGACTTTACGGGAATTCTACCACTCCTTTGAATGAAACTAACCAACTGGACCTCTTCAAATAAAGCGATGTTTTCCAGTTGGTTAGACAGCCCCTTATTTCCTTATTCAGACAGGCAAATTTGAGAAAACCAAAACCCTGGTATCTCAAACTACAATTTCCCTCACAAAAAAAAATTCCCTACAAGTTTTTTCTCTAAGTCAATGTCTTCTTGACCATTATGGTAACCACCAAAAAAGTATAAATCTGAGGAAAAGAAAGTTCTCCTGCTAATCCATCAGACTACAGCCAATTCTGAGGACTAGAAAGTAACCAAGTTCAATGACAATTAATACTGACAGTATAAAGCTATATTTTGTACAATCTATTTCTCTGAATATATATATATATCCACACACACACAAATACATATACACACACATACACACACACGTATGTATCACATATACATACATTTACATCCTAAAGCCGTTTCTATGCTAGATGAATTACAAATCCCACATGATAAATTTCACGGCTCATATAATTTATCCCCCTAAAATCATACACTGTTGCAGATTTGAGAACCAATAATTTAAAAGAGCAAAGGCTCTTTTGTCCTGTTTACTATGATACTATTATCTGCAATCAATGTTATAGAATGATACAGGTTCCCATAAACACATTATAATCAAACTTTAAAAGTCCACCTTACCTGAAGTCTCAGATTTATCTGTAACTACATAGACAATAGAGAGATGATCTAACAAATCTTGTGTGTTCTCTTCCAATTCTTTTGAGGAGTTTACCATTGTTACAATTATGCTCATCTGCAGCTGTAAAACATCATCAGATTCCAGATAACAACTCTGAGATCCGAAGTAGGGGGGAGAAAAGGAACAACTCAAAAAAATTATTTGAACTTTGTGGTTTCAAATTATAGAAAAAGATAAATACTTAAGGTATTTCTGAGAACAGAAATGCTCTGTTTTTGTTTTTAAGCAAAGAGGCAGCAAGAAAAGCAAGGAGAAAGCACTACAGTAATTACCTGTAATTGCTGACACACTTTATTATGTAAACTACATTCCAGTTGCACCTGCAAGCTGCTAGTATTAGTGGTTCCTGCCTAAATGAAGGAAAAAAAGGAACAGAACTTAAAAAGGAAGCAAAAGGCTTAATCTTGTATTTAACAGTAAACAATCTATCATTTGTTCAGAAACTACATTTATTCATTTGCTTACTTATTCATTGAACAAATATTTGAGTATTTCCTAAATACTGGTATTATTCTATTTACTGGAAATATAACTGCAAACAGAACAGATAAAAATCTGTACTGTCCCTGAGTTTAAAGACTCATGGAAATCATAAGCTCTTTCTTGGGCAACATGAAAGCTCCTGTTATGGCAATAAGCAGGCAAATATGTCCTAAATATACATAAGAACACTGCAGTTTGGCATTTCTTAATACATATTGAACATTTTGTTTAGACACAGGAATCTACTTTTATTTTAAAGCAGATTCTCCCAAGAACATTCAGTTAATGAGCTTAGAGGCTGTGATCCGTGCCCTATACCCCCAATCAGGTAAAGCCATAAAAGATGCTCAAAATTCAACTGGGTATCCATGTTTAAGGTCTGGACTAGCTATGGCTATAAGAGTATATGAGACAAATGCAGGATTCTTAGTCACGTGGGCCAATGCTGACATACCTTAAAGACAAAGAAATGCAAAATCCAATCAAGGGTTACAGCTACTGGGTGGGAGGATAGGGGTGAATGCACAGAAAAGTTAGGTACTGCAGCCTGTGGAACTAATGGGCCTGGCTATGAGATTCCTCTTTCTTTAAAATTGATGTTACTGGCATAGTGATTATAAAAAGGTGCTCAACCTGACAGCCAGAATCAGAACATCAAAAACTCCAATAAGGTAAGAAGGCATCCCAAAGCCTGGAATGACGTAGTTCCATTTTTGGAAATGAAACCAAACATTCACTGAGGCTCTTTTAAAAATTTTATTGCTCACATACTGAATGATTCCTTTCCCACAAAATATCCAGAATAGGTAAATCCACAAACAAGACAGAAAGCAGATTAGTGGTTGTCAGGGGCTGTGACGAGGGGAGGACGCAGACTGTGTAAATTTAGGTATGAGGTTTCCTTCTGGAGGATGACAATGTTTGGAACCAGACAGAGGTGATGGCTGCACAACAAAGTGAATGTACTAAATGCCACTGAACTATGCAGTTTTTTGTAAACGGAACCTAAAATCTTAAGGAAGAACCAGACTTTTAAGTCTTTTCTGTGCACAAATCTCACCGTCAAACACAAATAAAAACAGTCCACCAGTCTCTGAAATTGCTTTAACCAAAGTTAAAATGACCCTTGTGTTGACAAACCCAATAGAAACTTCTCACCATTAACCATTCCTCCTACTCTTGTTTTTTCTCCTTCCTCTTTGGCTACTCCTTCACTGGCTTTGTCCTCCTCTAACCATTGGACTCTGAAACTACTCTCTAAATTCTATCTTGTGCCCACTTTCCCCACTCTCTCCCCAGGGGAGCTAATTGACATGATGAAGTCTTCCATAATTATATCTCCAGCTCAGATCTCTTTGTAGATCAATATGTCCAATGGACAATTAGGCATCTACCTGAATCCTCATCTACTCCAAGCCAGCTACCCTTGCTGTGTGCCTCATTTTAGGAAATGTCACCCTTGTATGAACACTTGTTTAAGCCAGAAACCTAGAAATTAACTTCATTTTCCCTTCTCTTACCCTCCCCTCCAACAAATCCATAATCAAGTTATATTTCTGATGGTGCCTCCTAAATTGCTCTTCAATCCATTCACTTATCTTCATTTCTAGCGTTTAGAGGTCAACAAACCATAGCCGGGACCAAAACCCTGCGTGAAGCCCATGTTATAAATAAAGTTTTACTGGAATACAGTCAGGCTCTTTCCTTTACACACTCTCTGTGACTATTGCTTTGTAGTTGCAACAGAGCCCATATGACCCACATGGCCAAAAATAACTCATTTACAGCCCTTACAGGAAAAGTTTCTGGATCCCTGCCTTACTTCATGAAAAAAACAAATTAACCAGCTAACAACAACAACAAAAAACTGGTGCAAAATCTCCCTCCACACAACATTAGGAGGGAGCTTACAAATAAATATGCAAATGTAATCATACCACTAAAGGCTTAAAACACTTCAAAGTCTTCCCACAGCCCTAGGCAGAAGTCTCAGATCATTCACAATAACTGCAAAAGTCAGGCACCTATAATCAAAAAGTATTGGCAAAATCCCCTGAGGGAGGGGAGAAAGAATATGGAACTATTAAATCTTATCATCAGGGAACCCCTGATACTGTGTCAAACTTTAGGGACACCCAAATCAATAGGCCATGCCCTCGATCATGAGGCCTACTCTTGTGAAGCTTATGTAAGTAGCAGAGAAGCTTAAACTACCTATAGGCATGCCTGAGAGTTACTTCTGGAGGACCTCTGTTGTTGCTCAGATGTGGCCTCTGTCTCAAAGCTCAACTCTGCAAGTGAAATAACTGCCTTCCCTCCTATCTGAGACATGATATCCAGGGGTGAAATTCTCCCTGGCAACGTGGGAGATGACCCACCCCAGGGGCGAATCCAGACCTGGCACCATGGGATCAACAACTCCATCCTGACCAAAACGGGGAAAAGAAGTATAATCAATAAAGTATCAGTGGCAGAGAGAGTTCAAATAGAGTCGAGAGGCTACTCCGGAGGTTGTTCTTATACAAGCTTCAGTTAGAACTTGCTACCTATCATAACCTGCCAACCCCCAAGCAGGACCATTCCAGTCAATCCTAAAGAACACCTAGGGCAAAATATAAGATTCCACTAGAGTAACTTTCCAGGAACCTACAACCTCCAGAAGAGTCCCTGAACCAGATAAGTACCAGCCTCTCCAAAACATCAGATAGTTCTATCTCCCTACTCCGTATTAGTGACAGACTCTTCCAATATGAAAAAGTTAGAATTGCCATAGCTCAAGCACCCCTAATGAGAGGAATGGAAAGATCAAAGGTGATGGTGGAGCTATACAGAAAAGATAGGATTTAACAAATGAATATGAAAGCTGAATCATTAAATTGATATCTCTTTTAGTCTCCAGTATTTTAGAGCAGCTAAAAGTAAAAACCTAAAATTGTGAAACTGTAACCCATGCAAACTCTGAAATATATTCTACAACTAATTGTGGTGCTGTGCTTGGAAATTTATAGCTTTTTTGTATATATGTTGTTTTTTACAAAAAAAAAAGAAGGAAGAAATCAATTGTGAAGATAAAATAATATTTAAACCCTCTAGCCTCCTATATTCTGGAGCAGCTAGAAGGAAAAATATGAGAGAATCGTATGGTAGCCCATGACAAACTCTGGGATCTGTCCTGTAACTACTGTTGAAGAGTGCTTTGAAAACTATTGCTTTTTTATTTCTTTGCTTTGTATAGATCTTGTACTATTCAATAACAAAAGTTAAAAGTCAGGCACCTTCCTAGTCTTTACCTTATTTGTGCTCCAACCTCACTGGTAAATCTTCAATTCTCTTTTGCCCTGAACCTTTGAATGTACTGTTCCTCTGTGTGAAGCTTCTCCCCCAACCCCCTCAACCTCAGCCCTTCACCTAGCTACATCTGATTCATCCTCCATATCCCTGCTTCAATATCACTCAGGGAGGGCGTCCCTTACATCACAGCTGCAGTAGCAGACCAATTACTCATACCTAGAGCACACTTTACTTGACCTTCTGTAATACTCATAATTATAAACCTAACAACTTTTTCAAAGTTTGTTTTCCCTGGTAGATTATAAGTACTGTCAGGATTATGGTAATAAACAGCTTTACCACAGGCCTACACTTAATAGGCACTCAACAGAGAGTTGCTGAATGAATGGAAGTGTGCAGCATCCACAAATGCTATGGAAGTGAGGAAGCTTGAAAAAGGGCAAGAAAGGAAAACAACAGCTATAAAAAAAAATCAGAACCTGATCTTCTGTGTATGTTTGATGTGGAACTTTCAAGAAAGTTTAAGGAAAAAAACCCACAGACACACTTTCAAAGTACATATTTATGTTTTTTTTATATTACAATAATTTAACTATAGGTATTAACATGACAAGGCCATTCTCTTCCTTAAACTACTTCTTCAAATACTGATATAATAAAAGCTCAAAATTACAATTTTGTAGAGATTCAAACTACTATTTGCTCAGTGACTTGATGTGATTGAGATCCTAATATTTTGTCATTCTGGATGGATGATATTTATAATTTATCATTTTAAATAAGATTCTACTAGCTGGAAGCATAACAAAAATAAACTACTACTTTGTCTCCTTTGTAATGGAACATATTTCAGAACCCCACAAGGGGGAGTTCTAGCACCTCCAAACTGCCTTTGTTGCAGTACACTAATTGATCTAAAAGAGAACATTTAAAGTTCGTTTCTTTTTCAAAAGAACAACACTTGTGGCTGCAATCTTGACTTTAAAAAGGAAATTCTCACCAAAACATGGGCCACTTGGAACAACCACGCACAATGGGATTACAAATTACCCCTCAAGGACGCCAACTGAGCACATTTCTTATGACAATAGAACACCCCCTTATCCATGGTATGCCTCAGCAGATTACAAAACAAAACAAACAAAAACAACACCTAATAAGACGTTTTCCTGGGAAGTAAAGAAGATGGGGAAAATGTGACTTGGAGGGTTTTAAATGACCTATCACTGGTGCTGGGGTTAATAAGTAGAGGAACAGAAATAAAAAGCAAGTCTTTTAACCTGTCAGCACTTTTACTAAATCTATTCCTCCTAGCTATCCAAAGGCCTAAAATTTCATGAACATGGAGACACACTTTAGAAAACTATACCAAGATGGAATGAAACAGTCGAGAAAATAGAACCCTTTTGGTACGGCGTGTGTTTCCATGGCTTTGTGGTGAAGGGGTATGAGTTTAGGGAACTGGATGCAAGAGAGAAAGAATCTTCTTCCTTCATTTGTGCACTGAGCCAAGGGCGTATGTGCAATTAAACAGGAAAGAAAATGACAGGCTTAAAGTGCTCAGTCATCCAGAATGACTTTCACTAACAAGAGTAAACCATATCCTAACAAAAGTAAACAAGAAGTCTGTAACATAAGGTGCTAATCCAGACAGAATGGACAAGAGACCTGTGGAAATTATGACATCCCTAATAGTGACCACACATAAAGACTTTTCATTTAATATATAACTTATAAAACATAAAAGAATTACCAATCTTAGATTCTGGTTTCCTCCCTTTACAATTTTGAAAATTAAATTTTAGAGGTTCTTATAAAAGTCAATCTCTTATGCCAGTGTATTTATCCTCAATAAAGCAGAACAACCATCCCACTGGCCATGCAAACAGTGCTGTGTACATTCTATACTGTCAATGATAAAATAAGTGTTTACTTGGGCCCCCTCCAGGCACACTCATACTCTATAAACCAAAGTCTTAATTTAGGGTTTCCTGCATGTTCTAGTTTACCAAAGCCGCCAAAATGCAACACACCAGAGATGGATTGGCTTTTAATAAAAGGGGATTTATTTAGTTAAAAACATATAGTTCTTCAGAGGAAAGGCAGCTAACTTTCAACTGAGATTCTTTCTTACACAAGAAGGCACAGGGTGATCTCTGCTGGCCTTCTCTCCAGGCCTCTGGGTTCCAACAACTTTCCTCAGGGTGATTCCTTTCTGCATCTCCAAAGGCCTGGGGCTGAGCTGCAAGTGCTGAGATGAGGCATGCTGAGTTGCTTGGGCTGTGCTACGTAGAGCTCTCTCATTTAAGCATCCAGCCAATTAAATCAAACATCATTCATTGCAGGACACATGCCTCCCAGCTGACTGCAGATGTCATCAGTGACAGATGAGCTTCATATGCCATTGCTCACGTCCACAGCAACAGAACTAGGCACCTTCACCTGGCCAAGTTGACAACTGAATCTAACTACCACACTGCAAAACAGATGAGCCAGAGACATTATTTTTAAGTACCGTACTGCTGTTTTACACTGATATCAAGCAGTAAAATGTGTTCGGACATCCACTATCACTACCCTTTTATTTCTCACATATTTAGTCACTGAAAAATGTTGCCAAACCCACTAACTAAAATATCTGCAAAAACCTAGGACCTGGTTGAAGTGACGTTTTTTTGTTTTGTTTTAAGGAAAAAGGGGTTAATGCATGTGCACAGCATTTTTTCTTATTCACATCTTTTTAGAAAAGGCAGTGTGGCCAAGTGGCTTTGCAATCAAGAGAGAATCATGATAAGACCCTGGGGACATTCCTTAACCTCTCCAAGACTTAGCATCCTCTTCTATAAAATGGAGTTAATGAATTCACAGTGATATTACGAGCATTAAATGAGATACATATGCAAACTGCCTGACACAGAGCAGGACCTCAAAGGGGGCATTATTACTTTTATTTGTTCATTAACGACAATGTACTTAGTAAAATTCCATGACAAATAATTTATATGCTTGTGGGAAGTACCTTTCTAACATAAAAGTTATTAGAGAGAAATTCCTCTTTCCCACTGTGGTTTCCAAGAGAAGGGATTTTTTTCCCTCCTTAAACACTTCAGATTCTTTTTGTCTTATTTCACAATAGAGTCAGAACCCAAGGAAAGAAGGAAGCAACTACTGTGTGAGCACGCACGCGTGCACGCGCACACACACACACACACACAATGTGTGTCAGAAACCCTGAAAGATAGTTAAAAACCAACCTGGGGAACAAGTTTACAATTAGAAATTGAGACTTTCGATGGAACAAAGTCTATGTTATACAGCAGCTTGATTTTTATGCTTTGGTAGCTAGCTTTTTAACTACTACAACCTGGACCCTAGTTCCAGGTTAGTCATGTAGGATTTTCACCTTGGGAGGTCACGCAGCATAAGCCAGCTCTGTCCAAAGGCAAGCAGCTATTTTTACACAATTGGATGATGCTGGGCCTTGAGCAAATGGCAAGTTGGTCCACAGGTCCAGCTCAGGCCTTGAACCAGGGCCCAGAGCTTTACAAAGGTTCAGGGTTTATGACGCAAGCGGCTGTAGCTTGACCCCGAACTTAAGCTTTTACTTAAGTAGGCATGTTCACAGCCAGGATTAAGCCATAAAGGAAAGGGTGTCCCAGTCAACACTGTCTTCAAAATAAAGAAAGCTTCCAGAATACTACCTGCTGATTTCTAGTTGAGTCTTTAAGAAATTTGGGAGGCCAAGTCCAAGTAGGTAGTGTAGATAGGCTGCTCCAAATTCTGTTCCTTATTTTATATATTATTTTCATGACTAAGAGATGAAACTGTTAAGAAGTTACTTTAAATTCACTTAGTTGGTCCACAGATTCAAAAGAAGCTACTCCCCAACTCACTGGTTCTAAATTAATAAATCACATGAACGTTGATGATGGATTTAGATTTTCAAGATTCAAAATGATATATCCATAGAAGGCTGGATGATCTTATAAATAAAAAGTAATAAGGATGTTCTTATAAAGAAGATACGCTCTCATCTTGGGTTGAGTCAGAGAAACCATCCAAGAAAATTACTGCACACCCTGAATAAGTCAACTACAAAGGCCTGCAACTAAAACAATCAGGATCACTCAGAGAATCAAAGAGGTTCTAGAAGGTTAGAGAATTATACTTCAGTGTTCCTATCAGGTAAAAAACAAAAAAAAAAAGGAAATGAATCTGACAAAGCAGGATGATGGCAGGAGAAAGGATGACATCTTAGGAAATAACTAGAGATGAAACAGAAAAGGAGATTCCAAAGGCCAGAGGAAACAGACATAAAGAAAAGAAATGGAGATACACTGGTGTGCTGGTCTGAAAATATTATATACCCCAGAAAAGCCATATTTTCACCCTGATCCAATCTTGTAGAGGCAGCCATTTCTTTTACTGCTGATTCAATATTGTAGTGCGGAAACTTTTGATTAGATTATCTCCACAAGATGTGGTCTGCCCAATCTGATTAGATGGAGATGACACGCCACCCACTCAGTGTGGGTCTTGATTAGTTTACCAGAGTCCTTTAAAAGAGGAAGCACTTTGGAGAGCCCTCATAACAGAGCAGATGTGGATGCTTGGAGGGAGCTTGCATCAGAGCTGAAGAGTCAGTGCGAGACCTGGATGTCTGGAGATGCAGGGCCTAGAAGATGCTGTTGTGTGTCTTCCCATGAGATACTGAGCAAGCCAGAACCCAGAGCAGTGTCCCAGAGGAACAAGTGAAGGCCCACAGATGCCAAGGAGCCCCCACAGGAAAAAGAGGCTGAAAGCAATGGAGCCTAGAAGCAAGGAACTAGTAGATGCCACCCAAGTTCCTTCCTAGCTGACACAGGTGTTCCAGACCCATCAGCCTTCCCTGAATTAAGGTATCTTTCCCTAGATGCCTTAGTTTGGACATTTTTACAGGCTTAGAACTGTACATCTGCAACTTATTAAATTTTTTTAAAGCATTCCATTTCTGGTATATAGCATTTCAGCAGCTTAACAAACTAATAAAAAATGATGTCTAATTTAGAGGTTGTTATGAAATGAGGGAAGATATATCTTTGTGCTCACTGGGGTGCAAAATCAATGCTTAGTGAAGGAAGGCAGGCAAGATCTCAGTGGGTGAGCCTCAATCCCCTAAAGGAACCAGGATCCACTTCTAGGAACTATGAAAAGCAGACTTTTAAACCAAGTATAGAATTGGCACCTTCAAACAGTGAGACAACTACAGCAAGGATTATATACATTTGGGCAGGATGGAGAGAGTTGGAGAGCCAGGGAGATACATGTAGAATGTTCTGATCATTATTAGGAAGAGATACAATTATTGCTTGTGCCTTGAGGAAACATATTTCAGAAATGCATGGAATTAGGACTCAGTAAGTAAAGGCACAGCAAAGAGAGAACCAGACAGGACAAGACAGATGGAGCCCAGGTCTGATTTAGATGTATCTCCCATGTAGGACTATCTGACACAGGGAAGAGAAGGAAAATTTGTATGAACAATAGATGTTTTCAGCAGACTCAGAACTTACTGATTTTGTCTCTTGCAATGCAAGAACTCACAAGGAAACATCTACAGGAATATGTTAGGGGAAAAAATCTAATCCAGAAAATAAAGAAAAGAGAAAGGAAAGGAATACCTTAATTCCAGTAGGGTGTGAGCCTACAAATAATAAAGGAAGAAAGAGACCAAAAAAGAAACTGGTTAAACTGCTGGAAACTCAAGTGAGCTCTCTTGAGAGGAAGGAGGTAACAGGGGGCACAGCTTACCACTGCAGGAAAAGAAGTGAGCACTGGAAAACTGGAGAAATACAATGGGTGGCACAAAGCCAAGGTAGATCCCCATGAGGCCCCTAAGAATATACAAGCTTCCAAAGTGTCGACAACTACCCTGAGAATCTGGCAAAAACGATTCTCTACTCAAACTAAATGGGACAAAAAAGGATAAATCTTTCCTAAGAAGTAGGCTCTGTAAGCCCACCCAGTCCACATGAGAAACAAGGGAAAGCACACAGGGCCCAGGTCTCCAAGTCCCTGCCCCCAAGAGCTCCACCTCTCAGACACCACTCGGCTCAGGGCTTCCAGAAACAAGGGCTCAAAGGACAGTTGGGAAGGAGGAAAAATAAGGTTTAGTGAGAGAGCTGCCATCACTGCAAATTTCTAAGCTCTGAGGGAAGGCCACAGTATCTCAGGTGCCACTTCCTGAGAGAAGATGTAGTAGGCACAGGTGGCTCCTTCCCAACCCCCAAAGCACCAAACTTTGCTTTCTGACGGGAGATTTCTCCCTATTAAATTTAAAGATCTTGACCCCAAAGATGAAGCCAAGATAATATGTTCTCTCCATCATCCTCCTCATTCTTTCTGTGGCTTATATGAACCACCAGGAACACTTGTTTAGAATTCGTGCTTTGGGGGCTGGTCTGGGAGCGTGGTTTTCAAATTTGCTGGATCTCAGGTTTGATGATCTGATGTTGTAGGTTTGATGATCTAATATTGTGCATCCTACTGATTCTAGATTGAAGTGAGGCCCAAGAGAGCCTGAGAGTGGAAAACCAATACAACTTCTGAAATCCTAGGAAACCACACACACTATAGTGAGAAACAGTCCAAGGTGCCACTGCTGAAGGTTCCCCAGCTCCAAAGTGGCACTGAGAACCTCTCTGAATTCGACTAACAAAAATAAGGCATGAAGAACTTTAAATTCTTTGGATGTCTAACCCAACTAGGCCAAGGGACTTGAATATTGAATCAAAGCTTTGAACTTTAATGTCTTGCCAGGGGACTTAATCTCTGAATTTTAAGTTTCTCCTTTAGAGTTTCATAGGAGGAGAGGGTTTATATTTTTAAAAAAATATTTTAACTAAAGTGCTGAATATATTTTAGCTATGTGCCAGGTACTAGTTTAAGCTCTTTACAGGTACTAATTTATTTAATAGCCATAACCATCCTATGAAGCAGGACTACTATTATCTATTTTACAGGTAAGATAATTATCTGCAACTCCCTGAGACACAGGGAGGTTGAGTAACACGGAGAAGATCACTTAACACCAAGCGTTTTCCCCAGGAGGTTTGATTTTAGAACTCATCATCTTATTCAATACAATATGCATCTCTACTAGGGGACATCCTGATATGGCTGGTAGTTTTTACTGGAGCGTCTCAGTGTTGTTATTTGATCACATTGCAAAATCTCTGATAAGCTACAGTAGATACCGTACCTGAAAAGAGTTTGGTAGGGGGAACAGATGAGGAAGTGAACGTTCAGCCTTGAGTATAGTTTGGCCTTGAAGCAAATTACTTACGAATTATTCTAATCCATTTCAGAGCTTTCTAGGGGCAATCTCAACAATGTGCCAAGGGGGGTCAACAGTACAGCAGGGGGACGGCACGAGCTGGGGGCTGGGAATACTGGCTCAGGAAATCCCATGGCATCCACAAAGGTAAGTCTGCTCACCTTCCCAGAGAGACCGGGCAGACCAATGGGTGAAGAGAACATAAACTGGGAAATCTTATTAAAGAAAGGATTCCTTCACTGCTCTTCTTCGAAGTGGGATTTTACCCCCTGTTTAGGGGAGACCCCAGTCCTACTGCCCCTAAGCCTTCCTTTCCCCTTGGAGGTAGAGAAAGTTTGGGGGAAAGAGACAATATCCTATGCTGGGGTGAAAGGAGGATGGGGGCAACTGGAGAAGACGGTTTCCTTTCTCTTCTCGACACCCAGGGTAAGGGTGTTTGTTCTGCAGATGCAAACCTGCCCTCCAGTGGACCACCCCCAGCTCTGGTATAGGGGATAGGGAGTTTGTCACTCCAGCCCTCTTAACTGAGATGCTGCAGAAGAATGTGGTTTCTCAATAAGATAAAAGGTGATATTTGAGTTCTCTAACTCTAGATTCTTATATATAAACTGGTTCAGAACTTTGGCATCTTCAAATCTTCTAACAAAAATTTCTGTAATATTCTAATATAATGAGTGTTTGAAAGTAGTCAAAGAAGAGGTCTCATGACTTCATTAAGAGCTGAGTTTATAATAATTCCTTCATTTTTAAGATTCACATATTCAATTGTCAAGCATCTATTTCCTACCAGTTACACTGCCAGACATTGTGCTAGATCACAGGAAAACAAATATTGATTCGGGCAATGACTCCTGCTCTTAAGGAGCTTATAATGAAGTAAAGGAGAATACAAACCTAAAAACAAGAGATTCTGAGTATCATACCTGCCACAATAGAGATCTCTCAAGGTTTTCAGTAAGGAGTTAGTCAATTCTCTTGGGAGGTTAAAAAAAAAAAAAACGAACAAAACAAAACAGTAAACACTGAGTTAAAATAGGAACCAGGAAACTGTGTTCTCACAGTAGCCAAGAGAGCAGCAGAGATTTTAAAGAGGCAGATAGGAGAGAGACGCCATGTGTGTGTAGATACTTCTGGCACTCAAAAGGCCCCTGGCCATCACAAGGGTAGTGGGGATAGGAACTGACTACTGGGCACTATCGCGGAATAAAAAAGAGGGAAGAGGGAAGAGAAATACCCACACCCACACACATTGACATTTTTCTCATTTTAGAGCCTTCACCATGTTTCCTTCTTTTCCTCCACCCACTAACCTCCCTCCGTGCCCCACTTCCCAAGTTCCCATTCCATTACATCATTCTCACTTGACACTCTAATGGAAAAAGGGATGTTTTAAAATGTTAATTAATTTCCTAGCTTTTAAAAGCTATATTCAGAGACAGGGAAAATTAAGTACTAGGATATATTTACCTAACATTCAATAATAATTTTCCAGAATCTGACAGCCTAAAATTTTTACATAAACAAGATCAAACAACTTTTATCATGAAAAGAAATGTTATTAAATGCATTATGACAATATGTATTTGTAGGAATTTTTAGCTAGACACTCAGAAAAATTTGCGTATGGCCTCTAACTGATTACGGAAGACTGTCAGGAAAAGAGTACAACTGCAGAGGCTTTTACCTATCCCTGGTCTCTATTTTCCAACTCCAAATTGTAGATCAGACCTTTGCAACTTCAGGGAGGTTACCTGTCCTTTTTCTGTTCCTCTTCTGTCAAACTGTAATTGAAAAAAAGTTCCCTTGTGTTGTTCCTTACACTTATTTTACACCTTCCCTTCCAGACTGCCACGTTTAAGTAACAGGGATCAGCACCTAAGGAGGCAAGTAGCAAGCAAGTGCCCCCCGCAACCTCCCCCCACCCAGCCTGGCAGTCACCAGGCTCCTCCAAAGTCAGGGCCGCAGTCTTGCCCAACACCTGTCACTTGCACTCAGACACAAGGGCTTGACATCACCACACCAAAAGGAAAGGCTGTGCCAGTGTTAAAGGTTAGGAACTTCTGGTTTTAAATGTATGAGCTATCACATCATCAAAGACCCAGAGAAAATCTCTCCTTTGCACAATCCAACAATATGATCCACGGTGGGGGATGGGAAACTCACACATAGACACACCAAAAAAACAATGAAAGGCTGTAACAAAATACTACTCATGGTTACCTTTGCTCTAGTGTGACTATGGCCTCAGGTTTTATTTCTAATTGTTCACTTCTCTGGGTTTTTACGTTTTCTTATAATTACAGTATAATTTCCTAGAATCACAGAATATCCTGAAGAGACAATACCTCCTTTAGATAATCAATAACACAGGGGGGGGTATGGGGGAACGCGAACATACGCGTGCGTGCACACACACACCGAACTATTTGTATTTAGTGGGGTTGTGTGTTCTAGGCTTTATTTCCAACTTTAAACTTCTCTGAGTTTCCCACATTGCCTCATAATTATATTTTTAACAATGAACACCATTCTACAATGAATCCAATGATAATTTAATTTCTTTTAAATCTTCAAATGAAGCTTACTGACCATACATGACAGATTCTGAGTTTATGTCAATTTTGAATATTCTGTTTAGTTCAAAGAATCACCACCTTCTCCAAATCTCAATAGCTAGGATCCAATATAGGACTGAAGAAAGCATCAAAAAATAAAATCTCTGGCTTTTTCATGAGCCTAACAACAATAGTATTTACATACTATATCCCCCCACATATTTAACAGTTATAATCACTGAATATAGTCTAGCTTATATTCTGCTTGGCAGACATTTCTACATAATCATCATAATTACAATCTAGAAGAACTACTTAATATTCTACTATGTTGATATACTCAAATTTATCAAATCCTTTTTCTACTACTGTACTTTAGGCTCTTTCTATGTTTTTGTCACTATAAAAAATGCCGCAAAGAACATTCATTTGCATTTATCTTTCTTGTATCTGGAATTACTAAGTTGACACATGAAAATCATTATGGCACTTACTATACATGGGAAAAATTTAAAGCACACTGTGCTAGCACTGCCAATCCTGGCTCTGTTGTCAACCTCCACCAATTAAACTCTAAGTTTAAACTCTAAGTTCATTCTCCAATTTCTAAAATAAGAGTGATATCACCTGCTCTGGTAGTAAATCTGCTGAAAGTCAAATGGGCTATGGGGGTGGAAAGGTGAAGTCGTACAAATCTTAGATGTTACACCTGGTAGAAGTTCTATTTGGGGATCTCAACTCAGATTCCCATTGACTCATCTATTTATTTAAAAACTCTGGGGTCATCCTTATACTAAACACTGAGCTGGATGTTGAGATTATAAAAATGAAAAAGAAACAGGTGCTCTCCCAGAGCACATCATGGGTGAGTAGGGTAGAAAGACAAAAGGATACACTACATGTTACAGCGGGGCTGAGAACCAAGAGCAGTGAGGTCCCAGAGCCCAGAATCCTGGGGACCTAGAGAGGTTCTAGAGGAGGTGATATCTGAGCCAGGTATTAAAGGATGATGGGAAGCACGCCAGGGTGGGACAGCTTCTAAAATGGAATGGCATATTCTGGGACTGTGAGGGGTCTGTGAGGCCAGATGTCAGAGGAGAGGGGTGGGATGACGAGTCTAGAGAGAGAAGCTGGATCCAGATTATGAAGGATTTCATATCCAGGCTAAGGTGTTTGGATGTTACCCTGCAAACAACAAGGATCCAGCTAATACAGTGACCAGTGAAATAATGAACAGTTTTAAGAAGACATCTCTAGACACAGTGTGACACATGGACTGGTGGAGAGAGACTGATTGGGAGAATACCCAAGTGACAAACGAGGACAAGAACTGCAACTAAAGCAGTGGAATCTCAGCTCATTCAGAACCACTGTAATCGTAATTTCTTATCTTCTAGGAATATAAAGGTCGTCTCATAAAGGTCAAAACAAATAAAAGGATCAAATGAAAAGGTTTAGAAAGAAAAAGGAAACCCTAATTTTTCATGTTTTCTTACTTTGTTCCCAATAGCAGATACATACATTCAGCAAAGAGACTGAAAATGGACACCTTCCTCTCCTTTGAACTCAGCAATTCCTAGAGTAAAATCAGGACCAGCAAGGATTTCAACAGAAGACAAATCGCACTCTCTCTTATTTTCTGCAGAAGATCATCAGTAAGCCACTTAGTGGCATTCAAGTGAGCCAGAAAAATGCAAAAATCAAATACTGATGGGTAACATAAACAGATTTAAAGGAATATAATGAGCTCACAGTACAAAAAAATTCAACCTTCTTAGAAATCATTATTCACTGGAATCCTAGTTTATTTTTCAATGTGGACAATTTGTTATTCCAAAAAAAAATTAAACAGTCATCTTAAGAGGGCAGAACCAATATCAATCT
Organism: Myrmecophaga tridactyla; assembly: GCA_004026745.1. Taxonomy (NCBI): domain Eukaryota; kingdom Metazoa; phylum Chordata; class Mammalia; order Pilosa; family Myrmecophagidae; genus Myrmecophaga; species Myrmecophaga tridactyla. Next base: position 82,929 of record PVIY010001367.1, on the reverse strand, counting down.
AATATAATACCACAAGCGTTAAGACTATTTTCCCTCATTAGTGAAAATAAGAGCAAATAAAATTAATTTTGTTTGGCCGGTTTGCCTAAATGTATGCTACTTCAGAAAATAAGGCCAAAATATCTAATAATGTGCTTCTCAAACTGCTTTAATATTGTGTTAAGCTCAGTACTGGGTGCTTTACATGTGCTCATTTAATCCTTTCAAAAGGAGGCAATGCTGTTGGATGGAAAGAACACACACTGGAAATCGGACAGATACAGGTATGAAATTGGCTTTTTGATCTCATGCAAATTAATTTACGATTTTTCCCAGGATGTATCCCTGGAAAAAACACAGGGTTTTTTTCTGAGCAATATTTAACATGATTTTTGTCATAGCTATTTAAATGTTGTACTAGTATAGGAAAGAACAAGACCAAATGTTACCAGAACATTCCTTCTGAGGTAATTTGTGTTAAGTTGCAAGAATAAGAGAGCCAGGACACTGTGACCACATAAAATTTTTAGTTGCTACCTCAGAAAGCAGTTTTAGGGAAGTTTAGGAGAAGGCCTACACTTCTACAATCCCCTACAACATAAAAATACAAATTGGCTAACTAATATTCACTAAAAGAAGGCCTCCAACCTCTATCAATACTCATTTCTTCATATGGATATTAAAAGTTCATGCTCATGCAAGTGAACCTAAACGATTGAGAATGTCCCCTGGGTATACTTAGCTTCCACTAAATGACCTATCTATACATCTTTCTCTAACAATCTTCCTAAAGCCTCCTTGAAACCTCAATTCACATGTTTGTGCTTTTTAATCTCAACTGATAGGAATTGTTCTGTTTATACCAGCATGTGTAAATATAACAACTTTAATTCATTCCCACCAATGCATACTAAGCACCTACAAAATGCTAGTCAGTGAACAAAACAAAGCTCCTTGCCTTTGCATGGCTGTTATTTAGCGGAGGCAAGCAATAAACAGCGTTCATTTTGAACACTTATATGTCAGGCAGTGTTAAGTGTTCCACCTTTAATCACGCTGGCACATAATCAAAACCTAGTTCAGCCCTTTATAAAAGTCCGCAAACAAAGACAACAGGATTAAATCATTGAGACCTTGTTTTAGGCAAAGTATTCTTCAGATATGAGAACAAAAACATAAGTGACAAAAGAAAAAAATAAATTTGACATAGCAAAATTAAAAATTGTTGTGCAGGAAACAAATTATCCAAACTGACTCAAGAAGAAATGGAAAAATCTCAGAAGACCTATAATATAAGATTGGATCAGTAATTAAAAATCTCCCAACAAAAAACTCGTCAGCAGATGACTTCACCGCTGAATTCTACCAAACATTTAAAGAGAATTTAACATCAATCTTTCTCAAACCCTTCCAAATAACAGGAGGAAACACTTCTTTATTTATTCTGTGAGGCCAACATCACCCTAATAACAAAGCCAGATAACGACAACACAAGAAAATAAAATTACAGATCAATATACTTTATGAATATAGACGTAAAAACCCTTAAAATACTGGCAAACCAAATCCAACAGTATATTAAAAGGATTATATTCCATGATTAAGTGGGATTTATTCCAGGAACATAAGAGTGGTTTAACATATGAAAATCTATCACTATAATACACATTAATAGAATGAAGGGAAAACCAGATAGTCAACTCAATTGATGCAGAAATGGTATTTAACAAACTCCAACATCCTTTCATAATAAAAATACTGAGAAAACCAGGGATAGAAGGAAACTTCCTCAACATCAGAACTTAGGGCATTCATGGAAAACCCATCGCTAACATCATATTCAATGGTAAAAATCTTGAAGCCTTCCCCCTAAGATCAGGAACAAGACAAGGGTGTCTACTGTCAGCACTGTTTTGTTTTTCACATCATTTTGGAAGTTCTAGCCAGAACCCATTAGGCAAGGAAAACATAGAAAAGATATCTAAATTGGAAAAGAAAGATGTAAAATTATCTCTACATGATCCTACATACTGAAAATTCCATAGAATCCACAAGAAAGCAAGGCGGCCCAAACAGCTAAAAACATCTTGAAAAAGAAAAAAGTTGCAGGACTCGTACTTCTTGATTTCATAAGTTACTATAAAGCCACAGTTATTGAAACAATGTGGTAGTGGCAAAACAGATATGTAGACAAATGGAATAGAACTGAGAGACCAGAAATAAACCCATATGTATGTGGCCAGTTAATTTTTTCAACAAGGCCACCAAGTCAATTCGATGGGGAAAGAATAGTGTTTTCAAGAAATGTTGCTGGAACAACTGAAAATCTGCATGCAAAAGAATGAAATTGGACCCCTACCTCTCACCATTTGAAAAATTAACTTCAATGGATCAAAAGCCTAAACATAAGAGCTAAAAGCATAAAACTCTTAGAAGAAAAACTAGGGGTAAATCTGCATGACCTTGTATTAGGTAATGGATTCTTCACTAGGATTCCAAAAGGTCAAGCAACAAAAGAAACAATAAATAAATTAGACTTCATTAAAATTAAAAACTTTTGTGCAAAGAACATTATCAACAAAGTGAAAAAGACATTTAACAGTATGGCAGAAATATTTGGAAACCATGTATCTGAAAGGTTTAATATCTAGAAAATAAAAAGAACTCCTACTACTCAACAACAAAAAAACAAAGACCCCAATTTTAAAATGGACAAAGGTCTAGACAGACATTCCTCCAAAGAAATACAAAGGGTCAATAATACATACATGTAAAGAGGCTCGACATCATTAGTTACTTGGGAAATGATAATTAATAGTACTATTTTAATAATCTTTCATCAATTGTAACAAAGGTAAGTACTGTAAAAAACAGTACAATTGTAACAAATGTTCCACACCAATGCAAGGTGTGGGTGGTGGAGTGGTGTACAGGAATCCTGTATATTACACGTGATTGCTCTGTAAACCCATAATTTCTGTAATAAAAAAATAATAAATAAATGAAAGAATGAGACATCACTTAATGCCCACAAGGACAGTCATTAAAAAAAAACTGGTGGTGAGGGGCTATGAAGTGCTAGCGAGGATACATAGAAATTGGAGCCCTTATATATTGCTGGTGGAGTTGTAAAATGGCATAGTCACTTTGGAAAATAGTTTGTCAGTTCCTCAAAATGTTAAACACAGAATTACCCTATGACCAAGCAATTATACTCCTACGTATATGACCAAGAAATTATAAAGTATATGTCTGTACAAACTTGTACACAAATATCCATAGCAACGTTATTCATAAGAGCCAAAAAGTAGAAACAACTTAGCTAGTACCAATTGATGAATGGATAAACAAAAGGTGATATTATCCATATAATGGAATATTATTTGGCAATAAAAAGGAAAGACTAATGATGATCTGACACATGCTATAATATCTGATGAACTTTGAAAACATTATTTTCAATGAAAGAAAGCCAATCGCAAAAGATAACATATTACATGATTTCATTTACATGAAATATCCAGAATAGGCAAATATATAGAGACAGAAACTAGACTGGTGGTTATCAGAGGTTTGAGGGAGGGGAAGATAGAGGGAAGGGGAAGTGACTACTAATGGTTGCAGGGTTTCTTTCTGGGTGATTGAAATGTTCTAAAATTAGACTGTGGTGATGGTTGCACAATTTTGTGAATATACTATTAAATGAGTCAATTGTAAGTGAACTGTATCTCAAACTGTTAAAATATAATTAAAGGAAAAAACTGAGAGATGACACAAGGCAATGAGAAAGAGATGAACAAGAGCCAGAGTCTGGTATTAGCTAAAATCGAAGCAAAGACCGGGAAAAGCCGAACCACAACCATGGTGGGACACAGGGCAAGAAAACCCTGCTTCTGTGGGGACAGCTAAAAGAGCTACCTTAGGGCCAAAACTTCACTCAACAAACGTCTAATGTTGTGGACATCTACCTTCAAATGCAGACACTGAGCTAGGTGCAGGGAATACAAATCAGACCCATTCCCAGTTTCATGCAGCTTAAAGTACATGGAGTGAAGAAAAGAGTGGCTAAATGATCCCATTATGTGGGTGTGTGATTCTATAATGAGGAGAACTTCTAAGGGGAAGGAACATAGTTCTTTCAGTGCAACAAAGGTCCTAAACTAGATGGGGGAGATAGTGCAAGATATCCTGAGGACTGGAGCTTCAGTTGGAAAAGGAAGGATGAATAAGGTTTAACTCAAAGAAAAGTTGGGGGGTGGGGAAGTTTGAGGAAACTGCAGAAACAAAGAACCTGTGGTTAAGACAGAATACTGCATGTATAAGAAACCAGAGGAAGGCTGAAAGAACTATAACACAGAGAGCAACGTAAGGGGAGAAATACAGCAGCCAGACTATGTAAGGCCCTACAGCCATAGTAAGGATTTGGTTTAAGTCTTAAAACAGACAGGAATGTATCGAAAAGTTTTAAGCAATGGACTGATGTGATTCAATTTGTCACGTTTCGGAAAATAATTCAAAAGGGCCAAAGCAGATGCTGGCCAACCAATTAGGAGCTTCTGCAGTAGCCCAGGAGATGATGGTAATAATCTGAATGCAGGAAGGGGCAGTGGGCTTCATGGAAAATAGACAGGATCTGCCAAGCGGAGGGGATAATGGGCAAGATTCTCCAAATTTCTATGAAGCCTGCATGGTCAGTTTCCTCTCTCTCTTAATTACACATATCTTTACATTAACCCTCATTAACTAAGATAACCTGAGCACTCATATCTGTTTTAACACTTCTATCACCAATATGGCACCTGGCATGCACAGCTCCCAATCTCCAGCATCTAAGAAACAGCCATGCTCATCTACTCCTCTTCACTGAAGGACAGCCCTGGGGTAAGTCAAAGATGATCAAATGCTGAAATCCATGCTGTCAGCATATACAAATTAAACTTACTCTAACTCTTTCTAACCCCTTTTCCAAACTGCAAAGAAGATCACAAATTCCTAGCTTAAAACCTTTCCAGGGGGCGGGCCATGATGGCTCAGTGGCAGAGTCTCGCCTGCCATGCCAGAGACATATTCGATTCCTGGGGCCTGCCCATGAAAAAAACAAAAAGAAAAAAACCTTTCCATGCATTCCCATTGTTTTGAGGATATAAACCAAATCCAAATTTGCAAACTGAGAGAAATTTTCCTAAAAATCCTGGTAGGAGGGCTATTCAAGTTTGTAAAAATAAAAATTAATATTTAAAATCCCTAAGAATTATCTATTTGGTGGCAAAGTTTCTAAGACATTACATTACAGATAAATTAACTGTCTCCTCCATGGGAAAGCAATTTACATGAGGACAGGAACTCTCTAATAACACTTGGCACATAGCAGAGACTTCATAAAAAACTGGCGAATACATGAAAACTCCAGGTACTACTACTACTACTACTGACTAAAATTTCAAGTGTTGTTTTTGATTGCCACATAGAAACAACAATTAAGAAATGTTCTTCACATACTAGTTCGAGAGTTTTTCAAATTTCAAAAGTTACCCAGTTACAAGGAAATACGGATAACTAAAAGGGAAAAAACTATTAACCCTATATGCTGGTTTGGAGCTGTTATATACCCCAGAGAAGGCCGTGTTCTTTTCTTTTTTTTTCTTTTTTTTTTAAATTTGCGTATGGGCAGGAGGCACCAGGGATCGAACTCCAGACCTCCAGCACGGCAGGTTGGAGCTCTGCCTGCTGAGCCACAGCAGCCGCCCGCCATGTTCTTTTCATCCTCTCCTGTGGGTGTAGACCTGTCATAGGTGGGACCTTCTGGTTTTCTTCCAGTTGAGATGTGACCCACCCACTTACAGTAGGTCTTAATCCTTGTACTGGAGTCCTTTATGAAAGAATAAAGGACAGAAAAAGTTAAGAGAGCTTAGAGAGAGAAAAGCCCGAGAGAAGCTAAGAGAGGACCCACAGAAGTCAGAAAGGAGGGCCCTGGAACCAGAAACTGAAAGCAACGAAACCCAGGAGCAAAGATCCAGCAGACACTGGCCATGTGCCTTGCTATGTGACAAAGGAACTCTGGATGCCAGCAGCCTGTCTTCAGAGAAGGCATCATTCTTTGATGCCTTAATTGGGACATTTTCATGACCTTAGAACTGTAAATCTGCAAGCTAATAAATCCCCATTGTCAAAGCCAACCCATTTCTGGTATATTGCATTCCAGCAGCTTTAGCAAACTGAAACACCCTCTGAGCTACTAACGAGATGCATGTTAAAAGAATTTTAAGGGCCAGAGTCTGTCCACGCCAAAAAAAAAAAAGAATTTAAAGGTGTCATGATATACCTACTAAAATATCAAAAACACTTCTTTCCTTTTAACCACACCCAGACAGAACCAGAAGCAGGGAGAACGGAAAGACAGACATTCCTGGAGGCACCTCATTACTGGTGACCTTGGTGGTTTTGTCTTTCTGAAAAGCAACCTGGCGAGATTTAACAAGCTCTATAAACCAGTTCATAGTCTTTAACTACAGATACTCCTTTATGAAATATACCCCACAGAAACAGATCATCCAAAAGGGGAAAAAAGAAACTTATAAAACGCATGCATAGCTTAATGGTAATAATTAATGAAAAACTGGAAACATTTCAATGACCAAAAATAGGACTGAACACATTATGGAATATCAACACCTTGGGGTGTACAATCATTAAAAATAAGTATATCGATTCCACTGACACTTTACATATCGGGATTTTTTTAAAGCAGAAAATAGTAAGATAGTTAAAAAAAGTAATAAAATCTCAAGTCAGACTATGTAAAAAAGGCTGTACGTATTCTGCAAAATAAATTTAGAGGCCTACAAAATTTGGTGTTCACAGGCATTCAAAATAAATCTATTATTAAAATTACCGGTGTTTGTGAAAGCTGAATGCTCTGGACCTGGGGAAGCAGGAAATAAGTATTTGGTAGCTGCTTTGCAGACCCTTCCGTAGAGATTTTGCGAGTGCCAATTCCAGATACCTGCAGGAAAAAAAAAAGAGAGAGAGAGAGAATTACTCTGTTAAAGTTTTAAAACACACTTACTGTAGGGTTAAAAATACCTTTCCAAAGGAAATCTTTATTCATCACTCTGGCCTTCAAGACTCTCTTAATCTAACTATTTATCATAATTACCTTTGTCTTTCCTGAAAACACAAGGAATGCTGCTATATTTCAGATGAATGTTGCTTCCTATAGTAAATCTTTTGAGCAACAGACAACTCTTCTGACATGGGACCATATGGCTAATAGAATCCAATAAAAACCACAAAAATGACTGATCTTTACACATAAATTACTTGATGCCATGTCCTGTTAAAAATGTCACAGATACCACTTAAGGTTAAAAAAAAAAAGACTTAACTATTTTTGTGAACAACAACATTCCTCAAGCTCCCTTCGCAGTGCCTTGATATTTATTAACAGTAGCTCCATGGGAGCTGGCTCCCAATCCCACAAATCTATGCCTCCTAATCAGGAATATTCCCAAACCAAGGAGGGGAGATGGGCAAAATCATTAGAGGTTGCCTCTATAGTTCCCTTCCTCTGAACTGTACGTGCAGTGAGAGCGATGAGTTTTGAAAATCTGCTAAGTATAAGAGATTCTTTTGTTCTAATATCCTTGAAAGATCCCTGTTGAGTGTTACAGCTCTGCAGGCTGTATGGAAGACAGTAAATTGCAGCATGTGAGGCAGAAGGAGGGTGAAAGCTGGTAGGCTTAACATCATTTGCAATCTTATATAGTAATGGTGCAAAACATGCAGCTGGCATCTCCAAAATATTCAAACCTCTCTAAGTCAATAACCAAATTATGTGAAAAAAAGGAAAAAGGTACTTACATGATAGGAAAGGACTCCATAGGAGGAGGTATTAATAAATAAAGAACTTTCAATGCTTCCTTCTTCAGTAGGTAAGAAAATAATTCTAAAAGAAGTTTTCCCCATTGCTGGAATTACCTGAAAGAAAGGTAACTAATTCGCTATTTGAAATGACAATCCCCCTGCCTTTGATAAGTTATCTTTCAAAGACTCTCTTTTTGACAACTTCTGTTAACAGATTTTTGGATGCTCCATACCTTTTATTTATAATCATTGTGAATCATGAGAATCCCCAAACTGATCAACATCCAACAATCTAAGAAAGTCTTTCAAAGAACATACACCACAGATTTATGACCAGATAACTGCGAAGTCCTTTCACTTCAGATTGTATCTCGCACCTCTTCTTTCCCTTTCTCTTCCACACCCATGTGTTCAAGAGCCTTTATCTAACACAGCTCTATTTCTCTTTATATACAGAGAATGACCAATGCACAAACAGGTGAATGGTTAATAAAGATCAGGGACAAATGTTCAGACAGGCTGTCATAAACAAAAGGACTCCCCTTCAACCCATTCCTTTATTCCCAGTATTAGGGGAAAAACTGTGTAATATCAGGCAGACACAGTAAGCAAAATAAATAATAAAAGTCTACGAACAATTAGGCTCTTCATTAAAGGTTCAAAGACCACTAAAATTAAACTACAAGAAAACCAGGATTTTTAGCACTGGGTTATGGTACAAACTAGCTTTATAAGGAGGCATCAGCTACACTGCAACCTTACATTTAAAAAGGAGTCCTAACTTTCTTAAGTTTGGAAGTGGAAGAGATCAAAGCTATAAACTTGTATTAGCTACTGAATGCATCAACATCTGCACCAATTTCAAACAAATAATATTAAGCTTATTTAGCCTTGAAAAAGCCGTCTTACATATACACACATTACTACCTAGTTTAGACTCCTTAAACTTTCTTTTTGCCCACGTATCCCAGGTAGATATTAAGAGCCACTAAAACTATGAAAATGAACAACTGAAAAAAAAACAAATGCTAAAGTGAACACACAGAAGGAAGAGCGTGGGGTAGCAGAAAATGGGGAGAGGGGAGCAGAAAGTAAAAATGTCAAGCCAAAGGAAGCCTGGCAGCCTGCCACAACACAGTTTCCAAGAGCACATCAACCCTCACCCTGCAGTGAACAGGAGGCACATGAAAATGTCTAGCAGCTGTAAACACTGAGTTCACCACAACCTCACTCTCCCTACTAGGATTGTATGCATGGAGAATCTTTGCTGCAGGATGTCCAAGAAACCTAGGAGGGGAAACAAGGAGAAAAAGCAATGTATTGTATGACAGTAAGTATAACTATACATATACATACATACTTTTTAACCTGGAAAACTGTTGATATTCATTACAAATTTAAAGGCAACAGTTATCAAATTCCATTGGTAATAAAAAATTTAATCCTCAACAATCAAAAAAACAAAAACCATAACAAAGTAAACCCCCCCCCATTTTCAAGGTTTATGCCCCAACCCACATTAGCTTCCCACAGGTTTTTGTGTTCATGAAATTAAAGCCATCTAGACCATCAAATGCTTGCAAAGAAATGTGGGAACTAGGCACTTCTCTGACTTACGTCTCCAATTCAAATGTAAATATGCATACATGAAAAACTGTACTCAAAAAAAAGACAATTTTCTTTGGGTTTGTTTTCTGACTAATAAATTTAAAAAAACCTTTTTTTTTACAAGAACATTCTTACCATATGATCATTCCATTCTTGATATATAATCAATAACTCACAATATCATCACATAGTTGTATATTCATCACCATGATCATTTCTTAGAACATTTGCATCAAATTCAGAAAAAGAAATAAAAAGAAAAAAGAAAAAAACTCATACATACCATAACCCTTACCCCTCCCTCTCATTGATTCCTAGTATTTCCATCTACCCCTATTTTTTTCTATACCCCTTATCACTCCCTTTCATTGATCACTAGCACTTCAATCTATTCAATTTATTTTAACATTTGTTCCTCCTATTATTTATTTATTTTTAATCCCTATGTTTTACTCATCTGTCCATACCATAGATAAAAGGAGCATCAGACAGACACAAGGTTTTCACAATCACATAGTCACACTGCAAAAGCTATATTATTATACAATCATCTTCAAGAAACATGGCGACTGGAACACAGTTCTACATTCTCAGGCATTTCCCTCCAGCCTCTTCAATATATCTTAACTAAAAAGGTGTTATCTACATAATACGTAAGAACAACCTCCACGATAACCTCTAGACTCTATTTGAAATCTCTCAGCCACTGACACTTTATTTTGTCTCATTTCTCTCTTCCCCCTTTTGGTGGAGGAGGTTTTCTCAATCCCTTGACGCTGAGTCCCAGCTCATTCTCTGACTTCTGTCCCACGTGGCCAGGAAAGGTTTACACCCCTGGGAGTCATGTCCCACATAGAGAAGGGGAGGGCAGTGAGTTTGCTTGTCATGTTGGCTGAGAGAGAGAAAGACCACATCTGAGCAACAAAAGAGGTTCTCTGGGGGTGACTCTTAGGCCTAATTTTAAGTAGGCTTAGCTTATCCTTTGTGGGGTTAAATTTCATATGAACAAACCCCAAGATTCCCCAGGAATTCTCCACATGGGGAAGCTGAATTTTCCTCCTTTCTCACCATTTCCCCCAAGGGAACTTTGCAAATACTTTTTTATTCACTGTTCAGATCACTCTGGGATTTATCGGGGCATCACTCTGGACAAACCTACGAACTCTCATGCCCTACTTAAGGTTCCATGTACTTACAGTGTTCAATTAAACTGTCCACATAAGTCATACTAGGAAATGAACTAGTCAAATTATAAATTTTGTACCAAATAAACATTTTTTGCTTTAGTCTTACACATAAGTTAAAGTTTTAAAATATGAATTACCATCTATTTTCAACACCCTGCAATACTGACATTCCTTTGTTCTTCCTCATAAAAAACATTTTTTAATTTTTATACTTAGTCACTATCATCGTACACTCTAGGCATTCCTAGATTATACCATCTCAGTCTTTATAGTCTATCATTCCTTCTGATTTCCTTTGTGCCCCCAGTCTTCCTCCCTCTATCATTCTCACATTCAGCTTCATTCAGAGTACTAACATTATTGTAATACAGTTAGGTAGTATTGTGCTATCCATTTCTGAATTTTTATAATCAGTCTTGTTGCACAATCTGTATCTCTTCAACTCCAATTACCCAATATCTACCTTATTTTTATCTCCTGATGGTCTCTGATCTTAGATGAAATTCTCCAAGTTCATTCACTAATGTGATTTCCTACCAGTGAGATCATACAGTATTTGTCCTTTTGTTTCTGGCTAATCTCACTCAGCACAACATCCTCAAGGTCCATCCATGTTGTTATATACTTCATAATTTTATTAATGAGACATTTTAAAGATCCTTACTTGTTTTGGGGAATAGACTCTCAACTCACAAAGAGACTATTTTACTAGGTCCAAAGAAGGAAAAACTAATTGCTGCTAAAGGCCATTCTGAGAAAAATGAAAGCCATGCAGCACTTTCTAGCAGCAGTTCTTCCCTATTTAACTTACTGCCCTTTCAGAAAACCTGATGAAAACTTTGGCTTCTCCCTCCGCAAACATGCACACACATAAAGTTTAATATATAACTCCAAAACTTCCTTTCAACCTCAGGAAAAGAATCCCTGCTAACAGGGATTGCAGACTGTAATGTTTTTCATTAAATGTTCCACCTATGGTGATGTCAGCTCTGACCAAGAAAATCACTAGAGAAAAGGAGTTGGTTAGTGTATGGCCCACGTACCTCCCATGTTGCTGCTAATCATTTATGCCTGACTCCTACTGCCTAATACCAAATGCACTCTAGTTAAATTATGTTGCAATAAACAGTTGGGAAAAAAATTCACTCAAGTAATTTTTCCAGCTTTGATACCCTCACTCATTAACATGGCCCAGAAATAAAATTATATATTTTAATTCAGTAAAAAACCCATTTACATTAAGACAGTATTCTGGAATTTTATAATGGTTTCTCTGATCTTAAAAATATGTGCTTTATATTGATCATATACTTTGGATGGACTATATGTGTGTGAAGATATCTCAATAGAAATATTTTTTAAAATATGGGCTTTAGAAAAAAATAAAATATGTATCGTTTCTCTTGTACACAGTAATATTTCCAAAATAACTCTACAACCACCAAGTCCTTAGAATTTTTCTTCTCTTATTTCCTCCTACTCTTAATCACAAGGTTTAAAATGGCCAATGTGTATTTTTAAAAATAAGTCCTTTATACTGTGTGATTGTGAAAACTGTGTGTCTGATGCTCCTTTTACCCAGAGCATGGACAGATGAATATAAAAAAATAATAATAAGGATAAAAAATAAATAAATAATAGGGGGGACAAAGGGTAAAATAAATTGGGTAGATGGAAATACTAGTAGTGGTCAATGAGAGGGAGGGGTAAGGGGTTTGGGATGTATGAATGTTTTCTTTATATTTCTTTTTCTGGAGTGATGCAAATGTCCTAAAAAATGATCATGGTGACAAATACACAGCTATGTGATGATATTGTGAGCCACTGATTACACACCACAGATGGACTATATGTGTGTGAAGATCTGTCACTAAAACATTGTAAAAATATAATAAGTCCTTTACAGCTAGTTGCAAATAAAATACCCATCAGTGTGATTAAAACCTTGATTTTGTGTGCATTTTTAAACAATAAAGCTGAAAACATTTTTACACTACCCTAAGCACATAAAAGATCACCTCAGAAAGGCCTACCTCAGAGCACTGGACCTATATATGCCTTTTTCCCTCAATTAAATTAAATAAATAAGGACCTTTGTGGCTTAAGATTTTAAATATATAATATGAATCAATCAGTAAAGTCTATTACCCTCAAAGCTTTATATTCCATTCACACAACTGGAATGCAAGTTTTTGGTTTTAAAAGATATAAATATCTCCCAGAGAAACACGTTACAAAAAAAAGACTACAAAACTATAATGTTCCAGTGCTCAGTCACCTCTGCAACTACCAGACCCTCACCAGACCTAACAGAGAATGCTGGCTGAAACCACTGTGCTATTTTTATTCTAGCTTTTTAATTCTATTTTTAAAAGGGTTGTGAGGATATGAATTTCCTTCACTAGTAACAATTGGAGGATACTCTATTAATTTAATACTACTAAAAGAATGATTAAAATCTCTTATGAATGATCAGTACGTTGAATTTCAGGACCAGGAGAATATTAATCCTTAAATTAAGCTCTAAGAGGGCAACTGAATAACATGCTCCTGATTTTGTGCTATAGAAGGAAAATAAAGCAATGAAAGGCAATGCGGGGGTAGGGGGTGGTTTTGCCCAAGGTCAACAAACATTAATAGCAAAAGCTGAATTCAGGGCAGTGAAGAAATCAGGAGGAGAACTCCTAGCTGAAATCTTAATCTAATACCTCTAAATTATGCCACCTGTTAGAGGGGAGGTAAAATGACTAATTTAAAGTATGTGCTAATTTAAACATAATTTGTTCTTAATGAGATTTTTTAACTTTAATTTACCATAAATTTATCATAAATAATATATCATATATATGATATATATATTATCATAAGGATTTCACTTATAAGGAAAATAACATGCTGGCTACTGGTTTAGAAATCAGAAGATTAACTCGGTCACTTTGAGTGAAATAACCTTGGAAAAACTGTATTACTTCTCAGCAACAAACATATGAACATTTGTATTACGTAATACCCACAGATAAATGAAAATGGTACATACACAAATACACACTCCTGGACAATACCTGCCTTCACTATCCTTCCAGAATTGATACAAGCTCAAATGACAAGATATGATGGCACTTGAAAACCATAAAGCACTACATAATGTAACTAAATCATCAAGAAGTCATTCAAATCTAAAAAAGCTGTAAGCTTTTCAAATCGAAGACTTTAAACATTCTTTAATATGCTTCCAGCTATCTGGATCAGCAGCTGATGTGCACAGCTAGTTTAGCATGTGTAGCTAATACATACATACACCCACGGGCACTCACTGACTATAGGATGTTTATGTTATAGAAGAGTAAACAGATTATATACAGCCAGGATCCAATGAACTGGAATTGTTATCCTAATCTAAATGTACTTGCTACTACCCATCTTATTATTATCAATCTATAATATATACTATTTAAATGTAGGCCCTGCATTAATTTTTTTTACAATAGACTTTCCACAAAAGCAAAGTGCTCTCATAATTTGAAATCCATGAGGTTTTATTAAAGTTCATCTTTTAATAAAGTAACTTAACCTAGGAGTAAAGATTTTAAAATTCAAAAATGTAAAAAAGCAGTCATCTACGGTGGGCCACGGTGGTTCAGCAGGCAGACTTTTTGCCTGCAATGCCGGTGAGACCCGGGTTCGATTTCCAGTGCCTGGCCATGTAAAAAAAATTCTAAAACATAAGCAGTCACTCAGAATCTTGTAAAGTCAGCAAACTCCTTTCATGGATTTATCTGTTCTTCTTTTTAAAGAATCTCCTTTTAAAAACTCAAAAAAGTATCTTTAAATTGACATTCATTCTCACTGCAGTTCTAATCCTTTCCTGGTTAGAGGGAAATGGAGAGAAGGTCATCCAGATGAATAAAGGAGCCCATATCAGCAGGCCACACTAACCCAGCCCAGACATTCTGTCACCATGGCTATTTCATTCATATAACTTCTGCTGCAACTGAAAAAAGCTCTTTGTAAAATTAAAATTATGTACTAGGTTGCTAAAACAAGCCAAGCTTATACACTTGAAACACTCCTACACCACACCCTGCAAATTCTACTAACTCAGAATTATATCTTTCCAATGCTGCCATAATCTGCATTGATGGAATTTAATACTTTTAAGTCTCAAACTTTATCAAGCCATCAAGAGTTTTTAGGTTCCCTCTCCTCCTTGGCCTCATCCTTCTCTTCGTCAGGGTTCCCTGATGAGTCCCTCAATATTCCATATTGCAATGCTTTCATTTCTGGTACTTATCACATTGCTTTCATTTAATGGTACTTAACACAATATACTGTAATTACTAGCTTACTTCCCCACTTGACCTGAGTTCCCCAAAGGTAAGGTCTATGTCTTAATCACAACAATAACTATTGTTTGTTCAGTGCAATTTGGAATCCCCAAAGCATAGCAAGCAATAATAACAAATAACTGAATGAATCTAGCTGAAAAGAATTCAGAAAACATTAATATTTTACATCATTCATTACAAAATACTCTTATTTGTTTAACAAAAACAAAGAATATTCACTTTTTAACCTTTACATTCCAATTACTATAAAATATTACAAGGTGTATTTAGTAAAAACAGAAGACGAGCCTGAAAAATCTTATACCTTCCTTTTCTCAAAAATGTTCCTTTTAAGAAGTCCTCAATGGCAGTATCCCTTAAAATTATTAATATAGCTAAATTGTAATTAACAATGTGCATATATATAAGATATCCTGAATACAAATAAGATAAAATAAGTTATTAAAAATTATAAAGAAAAGATACTTACTGCATTCCAAAATCTAGAACTGATGGCTGAAAATGTAAGCCCTTTCCACTAAATAGTTTGTCTGAGAAGCTAAAAGAGAAAAGAAAATAGAAACAATTTTGATAAGGTTTTATAATTTAGGTGCTGAGTTAAGATGACATACTTATGCCAGTGGCTCTCAAAGCATAATATAATTTTATTCCTATATAGATGAACCTGAACTAAATTTTAAATGTCAAAACTGAATTATTAGAGTATAGAGATAAAAAAATTTAAGTTATACATGGTTAGTATAACTTTTTATCAAATGCACAAATCCTATAAGCAAGCACTCAGACAGAAATGGAGATTGATTTAATCTTCAACAGGCTTCATTTCTGAATGAATTCAGACCACATGAAAGTGTTCATAAAATCCAAATCAAGAAAAAGGTATACAAGTAAGGTGGGGTATAGGGGGATGACTGGTTTCAAAATCATTTAAATTTATAACAGGGAAAGGATAGGGTAATGCACTCAGGGTAGCTCATAAAGGCTGAAACCCTACGGCCAAGTGTTTATTTTTAAGAATAACAATCACACATTCTCACACAGCAGGTCACATTTTCAGCAGTTGTTAGTCATTATCATGATTTCATTTTCCTTCCAAATCAAAAGCCACAAATGAATATGCAGAAAAACACAGCAAAAAAAACAAGTAAAGAAAACCCACAAAAGAAAAACATAATATACATATGACAAAATATACAAACTTCTGTATTTGAAGACATAAAACACAATATACAAAAATACATATACAATATAAATTTTATTGTATATAAAATACAATATATATAATATGTATATATGTATGTATATATACATCAGGAAACTACTAAATGCCACATGACATTTAAAAAGCCATGTAATCTAAAACTGCTTAATGGGAAGAAGCTCTGAAAGTTAAAATTTATAAGTGTTTTCAAAGACTTGAGCAAGTCTTCCAAAATCCAACACAAGTCTTCCAAAATCCAACTTCTCCATTCTGTCTTCCCATCAAGTAACCCTCAACGACTGTGATTCAAAGGCTGGCCTGGGAGTGGACATTTGAATTTTAAACTTACTGGCGAAAAAAGAAGCTTTGTAATTTTCAGCAAGTCCCATTTTTATTTCAAAAAGGTGCAAACAATGCTGACATCAGAGGAGGCCTTCCCAAAAGCCCTCATCTCAAAGGAAAAACTCTAGCTGTAGTCTTCCACGCTCTACCTTTCTGCCTCTATCCAAGCAAGTTTCCCTTTCTCTATCTTCTCTCTTAAAAACCCTTTTTCCTGATCATTTATATGTTACCTCCTTTCTTTCTCCAAAACAGCTTTATTCGCAATAAAGGTGACACCTGGGACCCCATGTGCTAACTCCTATCAACCTCTCCACTTGGTCTGAGGGTGAGCTAGGAGGAGGAATGCTATGCTATTTATCGGACTCTATCAAATCCTAAAAGATCAGGGCTAAAATTCCTTTGCAAAGAAGACCACTAATACCCGGATGCCTCCAGAAAGGGTTTGAAGAGCCACTGGAAGCAACAGATGTAAGCAGGTGTCAAGAGCCAGCATACTCACCCTGTGAACTCCACTCCAGACTAAACTGGCCAGACTCAGCATTCCAAAGCAAAAGAAAACAGGCAACTTTGCATATCAAACAGTATCTTTAGAAAAGTTAGGCTACTGTACAATGCATAAAATAAATGCATAAAATAAATACAGTCTTTTCACTGCCTTGTGTAACAAAAAGTAAGTTTATCATCAGACTTGGTTTAAGTAATTCACCAAAGATCACACAGCTACACAGTGGCAGAGCCAAAATTCCAATTCAGATCTGTCAAAGTTGGAAACATGAAGCCTGTATCAAGTTCAGGCAGGCACTGCATGACCTATCCAAGGAACTGATGCAGAGTAGCCTTCTGAGAGCCTAGTCTCCAGAGTCCAGACTACCCTGGATTCCAAGCTCAATGCCATCACTTTCTAGTGTGAGAGCAAGTCACTTAATTTCTCTTAAGTTCCTGCCTTATTATCTGCAAAATGAGGTGACAACAGTATCTCCCTTGGAGCTGTCCTGGGGATAAAATGAGATAATGCCTATGCTTCATGCCTGGTACATAGTTAAGTGCAATAAATATCAGATCATGTTATTACTAAGGATGATACTCATCTAACAAGAAAAGCCATGAGTACAGATGGAGAAACTGATTGAGATGAGAGTCAAATTTAACCTCTGGATTTGAAAGCCCCAACCAGGATAATCTAGGAATGCATAGAGTGTATAATTATAGTGACTAAATGTACAAATTTAAAAAATGTTTTTGCATGAGGAAGAACACAGGAATGTCATTATTGCAGGGTGCTGAAAATAGATGGTAATTAATATTTTAAAATTTTAACTGATGTGTGAAACTAAAGCAAAAAATGTTTATTTGGTACAAAATTTATATTTTGACTAGTGCATTTCCTAATATAACTTATATAGACAGCTTAATTGAACACCGTAAGTACATGGGACCTTGAATAGGACATGAGATTTTGTTGGCTTGTCCAGAGTGATGCCCCAGTAAATCCCAGAGTGACTTGAACAGTGAATAAAAAAGTATTAGCAAAGTCCCCTTCAGGGAATGGTGAGAAAGGGGGAAAATTCAACTTCCCTAAGTTGAATTCTTGATATTCTCACAAGCAGTGAGAACAACCAAAGCTACAGGCTGAGCTCCCAGTCTTGGGGTTTGTTCATATGAAACTTAACCCCACAAAGGATAGGTCAAGCCTTCTTAAAATTAGGCCTAAGAGTCACCCCCAATAGAACCTCTTTTTTTGCTCAGATGTGGCCTCTCTCTCTAGTCAACACAACAAACAAACTCACCACCCTCCCCCTGTCTATGTGGGACATGACTCCCAGGGGTGCGGACCTTCCTGGCAATGTGAGACAGAAATCCTAGAATGAGCTGAGACTCAGCATCAAGGGATTGAGAAAACCTTCTCCACCAAAAGGGGGAAGAGTGAAATGAGACAAAGTGTCAATGGCTGAGAGACTCCAAACAGAGTGGAGAGGTTATCCTGAAGGTTATTCTTACACATTAAATAGATATCACCTTGTTAGTCAAGATGTAATGGAGAGGCTGGAGGGAACTGCCTGAAAATGTAGAGCTGTGTTCCAGTAGCCACGTTTCTTGAAGATGATTGTATAATAATACAGCTTTCACAATGTGACTGTGTGATTGTGAAAACCTTGTGCCTGATGCTCCTTTTATCTACCTTATCAACAGACGACTAAAACATATGGAATAAAAATAAATAATAGGGGGAACAAATGTTAAATTTAGTTTGAAATGCCAGTGATCAATGAAAGGGAGGGGTAAGGAGTATGGCGTGTATGATTTTTTTTCTGTTTTCTTTTTATTTCTTTTTCTGAATAGATGCAAATGTTCCAAGAAATGATCATGATGATGAATATGCAACTATGTGATGGTATTGTGAATTACTGATTATATATGTAGAACGGAATGATCAAAAGTTAAGAAGGTTTGTGTTTGTTTGGTGTTTTCTGGTATCTTTTAAAAACTTTAAAAATTAATTAAAAAAAGAAATTTAACACTAAAAAAAAGTCCCAACAAGGGTAGTAGTTATGTCTGAACAGGATAAATGAAATATAAACCTAGACCATCTCATATCATAATAGAGATTTTTAAATCCTCCATGAGGAAATGTTACACATCCAACAAAAAACAGACATTTAAGATTCAACCTAAAGTAAAAAAGGACAAATGGCCAGAATTTCAAAGTAAACTTTTTTGAGCCCACAATGGAGAAATGAAACCATGTCAATATTTTAGCCTAGAAGTCATAAAAACAAAATTCATTTTTCTCGCTGGCTGGTTTCAGCCCCCTTGACTTTACAATTTGAAAAATATATCAAGTTACAAGGAGGTTTTTAATATCACTATATAAATCTAAAAGTTAGATCTCGTAGATAAAATAATTTTAGACACAGGTATTAACCTGGAGAGCACCCAAATGCATTTCCTCAAGTATGCAGGGTGGTGGGGGGGGGGAGAGGCAGCAAACCACCAAAATTTAGTCAACTACAAACATCAACAATTATTCTCAAATATCAGTGCTAGTTGAGACATTATATTGTTTGAAGATGTCAAAGTTTTCATTTCTGAATTAACAACTTCAACTTTCCCCTTCCCCCACCTAAGCTCTCAAAAAGTCAGCATTTACCTTTTCACATACAGATATGTCAAAGGCCACCTCACCTCTTTAACTCTTAGAAGTCCCCACATCTGGGATCAAATAAACACATGTATCTCATAAAAATAAATGATAAACGCATGCTACATAATTCTAATTTTCTCCCTTTCCTTATTTGCAGTAAAATTCCATCTTTATTAAAAGAGAAAAATAAGAGGCCATTTTTCTCCTGTAACAGGAAATCAGCATAAGGATTTAAGAAATAAAAGTAAAGTAATCTGTGGTAAAGGGAGCTCTTGTTGAAATGGACCCTGTTCTTAGTCCTTACTCTGAAGCTGCCTAGTTTCTGCAAGGAGCAGCAGGACATAGGGATAAGAAATTCCACGTGTTATCTTGAAAGAATATTTAACTTTGCATAATATCACCTGACCTTCTTAATCTCCTCTTTGGAAAAAAAAAAAACTTTGGTCATATTCTTTCCCTCTCTATATAAAACCAAGAAACAACACTGGTATAAGGGAAAAGAAATTCACTGGAAAAGGGAAGATCTTGGTTCAGGTCCCAGCTATGAGATCAGCTTCCCATGTGACACAGGGCTTCAGTTTTCTCTTCTGCAAAATGAGGGAGTGGAGCTGGATGCTCAACTCTGAGATGCTCTGAAAAATAAATGGATGCCCAGACTCCTTCTTCTTAGGAAAATTAAATCTATCTGTTGATGCTGGACACATCCTTTAAAAAATCAGTTCAGTAACTTAAGATATGGAAATGAATAAGCCATAACCAGTTATTCCAGCTGCTGGCAAATTCATCTGACCAAAATACGTAAATCTCAAACCCAATGTTCCACCTCTCCAGATAAAACAACATGGACCAGTGACTCATTATCCAGTCTCATAGCTCTTGGCAAATTAATGAGGCTCGGGTACACTGGGACAAGTGGCCAGCTCAAGGAAGACTTTCTCCTCAAGGTTACATTACAGGGAATGGAATGAGGTTCATACACCAACAGGCAAAACTCAAAGTTCAAGGCAGTTCAAAGAAAGAAGAGGGGAAACCCACCTGAGAAGGTCAGGAAAAGCTTCAAAGAGAAGAGGCTATTTAAGACAAGACTAAAAGAATGGCTAGCATGCATGGAAACTGAATGGAGGCTACTTTCAGCAAAGCTAAAAGCATAAGAAAAGGTGTAAAGGTTTACAATAGTACAGGTCACATTTGGAGAACACAGCCTGAGCAGAGGAAAGCCCACTAAAAAGTTAGCCTCCTGGCTCTAAGCTAGAGAGGAGCATAAAGCAAGGAAGGTGAGAGGAAGCAATGAGAAAACAAAGAGAAAGCAGAAAAGAGGGCGGCCCGAATCAGCACTGAAGCTAAGGCAAGGCTCTATCGGACTATAAGAACGCTGGAATGAAGGAAGTCACCAGATGCTCACCATGACAGATCTTATATACTATGGTTCTGGTTGTACCTTACTCTGAAACACTGAACTAATTTCTGGAGAACACTGCAATGTTTCAGAAAAAGCTGCAGAGACCTGAAGCCTTTCTGAACAAGTGAAAAATAACTACACCTTGTAACAGGGATTTGAGACACAACAACTACCTAGAGGGAGGGTGGAATTGCCTGGTTTTCCATATTCCTAAATGTTCTGGAATCTGTCTACTGACACCCCAACAGCTACACATCTTTTATATGCGTATAAGAGCAAAATTATATTTCAAAAAAGGACAATCTTGAAGGCTACAACAGCTTTAGCCACTGGACTAGTGCAAAAAGGTTACATGAAGAAAAGGAAAAGTAATCCTACCCATTTCACAAACCCCCTCTGCCTCAGAAAGGTGACAAAGTAGACCACACCTCAATAACACTATCTACACTCTGAAGTATTAAAGGAAAGACATGTTATGCTAACAAGACACATGTGCTGAGCTGCAATCATTATGGTCACAAGAATGTAAGTGCCTATTTAAATCCCAGTAAGAGAAATGCTGTAAGAGACCTGTAGACTCCATGGAGGGGAAGGATTCGTGTATTAATCCCCTTTCTATTCATTCTCCTAAAAAGTGCATCCAATAGATACTCTGGCAATCACTATCTTCCCGAGCAGGAAATGGATATTTCTAGGACTCAGCTGCTATCCCCAGGGAAGAATTTAGTAGTTTTTAGTACTTTGCAGAATTTAGTACTTTTCCACTAGGCAATTAGAATTCAATTCAATCCCTACACAAATATAAAAAGACCCAGCCTGGGGGCAACTCTTACTGATGCTTGCCCAGCAGTTCACCTGGCCCCTCCATGGCATGGCCCCCCTTCAGGCTCCCATCCACAGCTTCCGCAATGGTGGTGCCATAAATTCTCCAGGGAAAGCGGCAAGGCCCTGAGCTTTAAGGCCTTCATCTGAAAAACAAATGGCTTGAACTACATGATTTATAAAATTACCTATGTAATTTTACTGAATTCCAAATCATAATCTTAGTAATACGAGTTGGTTTCTATTTTTACTTTTAATTTTAAAAACCTCTCCCAGGAACTTAATTAATAGAGAAATATGATATACACAGGCATTTCTACTTAAATTAGAATTGTCATTCTTTCTGGTAAATTAACCACTTGTAAAGAACCACTTAATGGAGGCAGAAACCAGTATTTTCCCCCATTGAAATCCCAGAGATGAGAAGAAAAAAAAAAGTCCTTTGGTAGAACATGATTTCCCTACAGTTTCTTCCACTGTGAAAAGCTTCAGGTTTCAAGGTCAAAGCATTAGTTCAACAAACTGAGAGGTTGATCAAAGGAGAAAATTCTTGGAGCAATACCAATAGTGGTCTATCGGGGGCGCTCTCAATGGCAATGCACTATCTGTAGTTAAGCCAACCCAGTGTGTTGATGCCTGGGTGTTCTAAGGCTACAACAAATGTCCTTCACAGTAACCTGCCCCTCAGGTTGCTGATGACTTTCTCTGCATTCATATCTCCAATAGAAATGGTATTTCTTCTCTCAGACCCCTCTTCCCTGGGAACGTGGGCTGATTCTTCAGGGGTCTCATCCTGCCCTGCTCCATCTTTCTGCTCTATTTAGACGTGAGAAGAGACTCATGCACCTCCTGCTTGAAAAGACCCTATGGCCTCTCAGGTTATCTCAATCCTTTCACAGCCAAGCTGTTGGTAAAAGTTAGCCATGACAAAAAATAAATTTACTGAGTACTTACAGTGTTTCATATTCTGTGCACTTTATTTTCATATTTAATCCGAAGAACTGCGTGAATTCAACAATCCCCATTTTAACACACACAAAAAAGAGAAGCTTTGACAGTTTTAAACAACTTGCCAAATGTCCACTCAGCTGTCAAGTGGTTGAACAAGAAGCTGAAAGCACATTCTGAACTGCTATGCTACCTTGCTTCCCATCCCACTTCCCTCTGGCTTCCAGTGCTATCATTCTACAAAAACTGCTCTGGCCGAGGTCTTCCATGACTATAAGCTGTGAAATAAAACAAACGCTTCACTATTTATCTTACTCAATTTCTCCACTAGCTATCCTCTCTTGAAATGTTCACCTTGGATTCTAGGAAACCTCTCCGAGTTTTCCTCCTACCTCTGTGGCTGTTTCTTCTGTAGCTCCTCTTCTTCTGCCCATCTCTTCCATGTTACTGTTTCTGAGGCTTGTCCTCAACCTTCTATTTCACTCTTATTGGCCAACTGTACCTACTCCCTAGGTTGATGCTTCCTACATAGATATTTGTCATTTCTTGAATGTTCAGCATCTAAACTTTCTTACTACGTTTGTTGATGTCCCACTCTGTCACCTCTTCTGGATTCTGAAAAGGCCAAACTAGTTTAACTAGCCATGCTCGCAGCCAGGGTGCTAGCAAGTGACCAAGACTTGGCCACCTTCACCTGCCTCATGGTATCAGGAACCAATGCCACCTAGAAGGGAGAAAGATGGACAATTCGTCCTTAGGGTGACCACAGCTATAATACTGCAGAGTAAGAGGCAGGGGCAAGTGTCCTCAGAAGTCTGCCTCCGTGGCATAACTGCTTGTTTTCTGAGCCTGGTTCTTAAGTCTTCCTAGAGGTTCTGTAAGCTGCCCAACATCTTTTCAATAAATTCCTTTTCTGTTTAAATCAGTCAGAGATGGTTTCTGTGGTTTGACTGATTCATTTCCCAAACCTGTGTATCTGTGGCCTGGACCACTCTGCCAAGCTCCTGACTCGGGTTTCCATCTATGCCAGACGGCGCCGCCCCGTGGATGGCCCACAGACAGCTTCAAATGGAATTCAACATCTTGCTTACAACTCCCTACTGGTTTTCGTTTACCATTTGGCGAGTGACTCAACCTAGTTGCCCAGCTGGAAGCCCAGCTGATGACCTGACTCCTGTGCCCACATGCAATGGGCACTGAGGGCTCTCCTGGAATTCTACACTCTCACCCCTCTCAAATCTGCCCCTTCCTCCCCATTCTCACTACTAGGATCTTATATTCAAAAGGTTTTATATTCGCATTTTAGACAATTTTTAAATAGATTAGTACATTTACACATTTAATCATACCTTAGCCCTCATGCTATAAAGAACCCCATTAGCCAAGTAGTTCAATGACTTTGCAAAAACCTCTAAAAGAACAGGCCAGCAATTAAGCTCATGTTTCCTAAATCCTAATCCAACTTTCTCCGCACTGCTACTTATGACTTCTCCTCTGTGGTTAAAATAATTAGACATCTTCCCCAGGCTTCTGGGTAGGTCATTTACTATATGTTAAAAAACTAAATATGATTTTAAAATCTGCAAGATACAAAATCCACTTTGCATTACCTTTCAGCTCTAAGAGCACAAGTTAACATGAAAAAGTAATTAATTCAGTATTGGATGCCTCCCATCAGTAATAAAGTTGACCAGATGTTACACATAGGAAAGAAGAAGCCAAAGCAGAAATTCATATGAACTAGTGTGATTAAGTGAATCAAAGAAACAAAGGATTGAAGAGCATTTTCCTCCTTGATCATAGGTGGATATTGCAAATTTAGGCAGTGGTGTAGCTATTTTTGGAAAACCAACTTTGAGTTTTCAAAGTGTTCATATTAGCAGAGAGATACCAGTTCCTTGAAGGTGAACCAGTTATTTTTTAAAGCTCATCTATAGCCCTTTATGCAACGTGGTAGCTAAACCCACTCATATTGTAAAAGTAGGACCACCAAATCCCACCAACATTAATTTCTTCACTATATCTGCATTAAGGTATTACCATGGTCAAGGAACTTTTAAGAACACAAAGACGACAGGCGTTCTTAACTTTCACGGGCTTACAATATGAAGGTTCACAAGAGGAAAAGATCTCTGGCACAGATTAGGTTATGAAGAGTCTTTTGGAAGAGATGGCATTTGAGTAGATCCTAGAAGACTGAATATACAGTCATCAGGTGAAGAGGGAGGAAAGAGTTGCAGACAAAGGAAAAAACACAAATTAAGACGTGAAGATTACAAAAAGGTTAAGTCAAATAAAATGGAAGGATAAAGGCAATTTCTTAGGGGTTCTTAGGAGGATGAAAGAATAACCCTACATAACTTCATGTCCCAGAAGAATATTTTATTTCAAATACAATGAGCTGATTATTTTTTTAAATTCTGATATCAGCAAATACATCAAAACAATCTTCAGACAATTACAAAGAATGTAAACAACACTGCTGGAAAAATCTAAGCTTAACTTGACTGTTAAGCCTTCTTGCCCACAGAGAGTAAAGAACCATTAAGTCGCAGCTTAATGGGTAGAGGGCAGCAATTATTACAGCCTTACAGATTATTAACACATGCATCAATGTTTCTCTGTGGAGGGGGCCTGTTCCTGTTTCTCAATACAACACGCAGCTACTCAAAAAGTTCAAGTCTTCTCTCTTTAAAATAATTTTTTGAAAACTACACCCTGAACATAATTGTTAAAGTAATGTAGCACAAATTTTTTAATTGGGTTTTCAAACTATGTACTAAACACACTAGTATACCACACACTTGCCCAAAGAGCGTAACTCACTACTGCCAAGCTCACTTCTTCTATGATATAATCCTCACTGTCAGAACGAGTTAAACTGAATTTTCTCATGTTGAAACCCAAGGAATACTGATGCAGAAACCTGTCTGGAGTTTGCTCAGAAAAACAAGTACTCCTTAACACAAGCCAGTGTGGTGATTTGGGGAGTGGAAAGTGTGTAACTTAAAAATGCATATGTCAAAAGCAATTTTTCCTTGAGAAATAATGGTAACGGTTCACCGTTTCTTTCCCAGGGTTCTCTGGCAGGGACTGCTATTTGTCCCTCATGTCACTTCTCTCTTTCTTCCATATAAAAGAAATTTATGTTGGGCACATTTTCCAGTCTCCCTTACAGCTCCCTATGACCACAGGACTAAGTTCCAGCAAATGGGATGAAAGTTGAAGCATCCTGTGGCAGCTTCCAGAACCACTGGCCTCTTCTCCATCTCTTCCTCCAGTTTGCAGTAGTGAACACAAATGCCACCATCTTGCACCCTGAGTACAAGGTTTCCTGAAGCCAGAGGCTCTTGATTCTCATGAAAGAGAAAAAACTATCTTGCTTAAGTTACTTTTAAAATTAATAATTTACTTTTAATTGTGGTAAAATATACATAACATACAAATCATCTTAACCACTTTAAGGAGACAATTCTTTGACATTGAGTATACCGACTATACTGTGTAACTTCTACCACAATCTATTTCTGGACTATTTTTTATCATCTAAAACTCATACTCATTTCACAATTACTATCCTCACCCTCCCCCACCGTCTCCTGCCACCCCTGCAACCACTGTTATTTTGTATCTCTGTTACAGCCCAACTTAATTCTAACTGGAATATAGACTGACCTTCTTTTGTACACCAGAAGCTGCCAGTGGCCACTACTAATGGAATTAAACTATGCAAAACCACCCCATCATCTGAGCCTTTACTTGCCCTGGGGGTTGCAGGTTCCAACAGGATCTTCCATGTCTTCCAAAACCAGAGCTTCCCAATAAATGAGAAGGTTAAATGGCTAAAGCGATGAAAGCAGCCTGAATGTAGTCCAAATTTAACAATAAAACAAGGAAAACTCTAAGGAAAGATGGTTCCTGCTGCCTTTCTCTAGGAAAAACCAGACTCAGGTGGTGGCATTATGGTGGCTTTGGTCACATAGCGATGCAAAAGAAACATCTTTAGACCTGTGCCTTTAGACTTGGCACACACATACTACCTTCTGGTTCTGAAACTATCATTCCACCTCTTCATCAGACATGCAGGGATATGCAAGGCTTCTATGAGATGCTTTAAGGAGCCAAAGGTAGGAGGGTATTCCAGAGTGATATGACCACACCAGAAATAAAGAAGGCACCCACAAGTGACATCCCCACCTGGCCTTCCAGGAATGAAGTCCTGAACGGGGTCTCACCAAGAAGAATGCACCACCATTCACATTTCCGTGAAGGGAAGGGATGAAAATTAGTCCTTTCTAAAAGACTGCTTGAAACTTCCTCAGTTATTGATATACATTACCTCCTTCTTCTTGGGTTACGCAGCAGGAACCTTACAACGGAAAGGATTGCATTCCTGTTTCTTTTAACGTTATCTAACAAGTGTGTCAAACTGCAGAGTCCTTGCAAATCAGAAAAGGAAAAATGGAGGTAAACTGCATCCTGCTTCCTAGTCAGTCTTGGAAGAAAGAAGTTCATGGGCTATGAAGGTTATAGGAGTGAAAGACGGGGCTACATTTCCAGCACCTATACGTTCACTGGGTTGCCGTCCACGTGCCACCCCCCCACCCAATCAGGGACCAATTCATAAAGGTAGAATTAACTAGAAAGATGAGTACAAGAGGTCATCTAATATTCTTGTGACCAGAATTTCACCTTACACTAGTATAAAATGGAGGTAATACCCATGAGTCTATCTAAGGGTTAAATGAAATGTTGCAGGTAAAGAGCTTTGCAAGGAGCCCAGAACACTATGCAAGGGAAGAGGAGGTCCAAGGGGTGTACATCTGGTCCTAAGTTCAGCAGAAAAACAGAATAATAAGGGTTCATATTCTGATTTCCAAGGACTCTACAGAGGCAGTTTCTGCTCTTCTCATATACAGGACAAGGCTAAAAGTACCTGTTTAAGAATTTTATTTATTGGGAAAGGCACATACCTACCTGAATTCAAGTGAGCTGTCCACCACTGGCTGCCTTCCATAGTAACAGAAGGCACTGTGGCAGCAGCCTCTCTTTCAGATCTGAACCAGGGAATTTAATTGTTCTGAATTGTTCTCATATGCAAATAGCACGTTAAGGGTTTTCCTTTCAAATCATAATTAAAAATTATAATTTTCCTTTCAAACCTTGAGGCAATGAAGTATTACTGCGGAAGATGTCACTAAGGAAAGAATGGCTCCATAGTCTCTCAAGCCCAGGAAAGGGCCTCTCTCCACGGGCCCTTTGTCCTAGCCTGCAGGCCTGCTAGCTCCCCACTGGCCAGGTCTACTCCTGAGTCTCTTCTTTCAGCCCAGCTCTACTCTAATGTCTTTCCCACTCCTTCCAGCCTTCTCATCCCTAGAAAAGACACAGTAAGAAATCCTGTGCTGACATGAGGGGAAATCTGTCAGGAAAGGAGGGGTAAGCAAAGATCCGCTCGTGTCAGCAATGTTTTATCAATCCAATCCTTCTATTGATAAAAACAGATTCCAAAAGGAGAGTTCTTCGACAAAAATTGCTTTCAAGATTATATAGCAACATGAAAAGTCACTGCCATGACAACTAAATAAACAAAAACAATTCTGCCTTGTGCAATATGACTACAATTAAAAAGTACACGGATGCTTTAATTTTAATCTGGTTTACGAAACATATTGTACAAACAGGCATTACAATGACCACTTAGATTTTTTTTAATATGCCTATGGATGAGTTAATTAAGCCAGTCATTTCAGGTGGTTAAGATTTCCATATGTTAATTGTAAAAATATTTGTATCTTCATATTTTCCTGAAATAAGGAAAACAGTAACATAGGTCATTACTATAGCAATGTAGATATTTTTAAGAACTTTCTACTTGATATTTTGAAAATATTCACAGTTTTGACAGCTGATCAAATGGTACCTAAGTTAGTTTTTAATACTTGGAATTTAAGAACTTTGCTATCCCAATACGTAAATTTTTTCCTTGTTGCCTTCATTGGTTTGTGAAACTTACTGTGTAAACACAGGCTTTACAATGATTATATGGATAATTTATTTAAATATGCTTATGGTTAAGCTAATTAAGATACTCATTTTTGGAGGTTCTAAGTGTATTATTTGTTTTCTTGAATAAAAAATATGTTTAAAAAAAAAAGTATGTAGAGGAAAATGAGAAGGCAATTACCAAAATGTTAACATCATTACTGTTAGGATGGGTGGAATATCGGGGAAAATACCTTTATTTTCCAAAATTAAGTGGTTCAATATCTTTGATAATATTAAAAGTTCTAAGAGTATTATGCTTTTGGAAGACTCAAGAGTAACAGGAAGTTAGTCTTCTTCAATACAGGTTATGATTATTTCCTTTTGTTCCTGGATGAAGGCCATGGATTCTTCTGCCCGATGTGCTTAATAACCAATTCCTGAGACACCAGGGTTTCAAAGAAAGAGTTTATTACCAGGCTCGTCATAGGAGGGCAGATGGCCTAACAGCCCAAAATCTGTCTCCCTGAACTGTAGTAATTCGGATAGTTTTATTAACAAAGAGGTGGGCAGGGTTTAGGATAATGAGTATAGTGGCCCCAGATGATGTAATTAGAGGTGAGCTAACTACTGAGCATGCGCAGACTGATGACACGCTTAGTCACAGAACGTTATGAAAGAAAATGGCAGAATGAGGTCTAGGTGACTTAAGTCTAAGCTACTGTGCATGTCAGGTGGCTCCACTTGGGTTAGATCCAGTCTCAGTCATCAAGATAATTGGGGACTTGGGGTGGGTTAGCCCGCCGGACCCAAGACTCTTCATTAACAAACATGAGGGGCTGTCTTTAGTGATTACAAGATTCTAAAGTTGAAAAACTGGATAACTAGGAAGTTAACTGGATAACAGAGGAAGGTTAGTCACAAGGTTTTTACAATCACAGGGGCAGAAAGATAAGGGCTGTACAACCATTACCAGAGATTTAAAAAGCCAGATTACAATTCAGAGATTTCAGGTATTTCCTTGTCTACTCCAATATGCCAGAAAGCAAGAAGGAGTATTTATATAATTATTCAGTAATCAAATTCATCCCTTAAATCCTGATTTCTCAGTTACACTTTTATCTATCAAAAAAACACCCTGCCACATTTATAAATTCTTTAAAAGCTATGGAAACTTTCAATTCCAAAATGGTTTTGTTGTTATTCTGCTTTGCTTTCTCTTCTCCCCACCCACACTCCAGGCCCTCGTCTTCTTCCCTTCCCAGTCTACTCTCACTTGCTGATCTCTCTGACCCAGTCTCAAGACTTTATATATCATCCCAAATTAACATCTCTAGCCCCAGCCCTTTCTCTAACTTTAGCATTCCAGCAGCCCACCTGATATGTCCACTGGGATGTCTAAAAGACCTTCCAAAAGCAACAAGTCTAAAACTAAACTCCTGATCTTACCCTTCAAGCCCACTCTACCCATAGCCATCCACCCAGCTCAGATGATGGTACCTCTAGTTGCTCAAGCCAATAACCTTGTCATCCTTAACTAGTCTATGCCTTACACCCAACATCCAAATCCATCAGAAATCCTGTGGGCTCTGCCTTTCAAACCTATGCAGCTCACCACCTCCATGGCTACGACTCTGACCCATGCGCCATTATCTCCCACCTTGACTAATGATGGCAATGGCTTCAACTGGTCAAAACCTATAGTCTTAGTCTCTAAATACCAGGTACACAAAAATATTGGCAGGTTGAGGTGAGGTGCCGCACCTGATACTGGGTTCACCTCAGCCATGTACCTCACTCCCACACCTCATCCCCCACCCATATGCAGCTAAAAGTTGGAGAGCAATCCCAAAATCCACTTGTGCCTAAAGCCAACACCCCTGCTTCTTTCAAGTTACAAGAGCTAATAAAGTCCTCTTAATGTTTAAGCTAGATGAGTGGAATCTGTCACTTGAAACTGAAGAGGTCTCAACTAGCAGATACATGAAGCCAGTAACTTAAACATAATTCATGCGGTTGGGTCTAAAAGTCAGGAAAGCAGATAACCTTGGGAACATTAAATACATTTTATGATCATGCATGAAAACAAATGCTTTCTGCAAAATAGGATGATTCTGCAAAAGACCTAAAATAATCTGTATCCCTGCCAAGAAAAAAAAGAAAGTCCCTTAAAAAGTGCCAACTAGATTTTCCGTAATAAAAAAAACAACAGCTTCTTTTAGAACAGACAAAAATGTTTTAAAATTAGATTGGGGTGATGGATGCACAACCCTGTGAATATACTAAAAACACTGAATTATACTGTTTAACGGGTGAATTAATTGGTATGTGAATTATATATTAATGAAGTTATTTTAAAAAATAAAGAACAAACAGCAAGTATACATGCCAGCCTCCTAATTCAATCATCAGGTCAGGATTCAAAGCAGGGAAGGAAAAAAGGAAGACATTTCTGCAGATGCATCTTCTCAAACAAGTACCCACACAAGCTCTACAAGCTCACAGGCCTCTTATGCATAATGAAAATGCCATATGCAGATGCATTTGATTAGCACCGTCCACACTTCCCATCATTATATAGCACTCAGTAAGCGGCAGTTAATTCCCGTCTATTATCCAAGTGCAAAATCATTCCGCCTAATTTCGAGCAGCCTGGCAGCTGCAGAGGAATAATAACAGCCTTGCCCTTCAGTGGAAGCCCATCTGACATACAACCCCTGCTGCTACAAGGGCTCCAATCTTCTAGAGATAATCAATTCCAGTCAAGCTGGCACTATTGGACCTGAGAACAATGGTGACTTCCTTTTTCCACCATAAGCACGTTCCTCAAAAAAAAAAGAGGGTGCAAGAGAAAATAAAGGGAAGGGCAAAAATCAAGACTGGGGCTCTGGGGAGGAACCAAAGTGGAACAGGAACAAGTGCTTACCTGAACATGAAGATGTGTTCTCCTTCCCTGCTACCTCCATCCCCACGTCCACCTTCATGGACGTAGGAGCCCTGATCCTTAAGCCACCTGGCCTCCACAGCTCGATGAACTCTAAAACTAGTAAATTATTCTGACAGCACCATTCTCCAAATAATCCCTTAACCTCTCCTCTTTGGGAGCGTTTCCGTATTTTAAATAACTTCCAATGCGTTTTTTCCTTTAACTATAAACAGAGATAAGAAAATATATTAACACTTTATACACAAAAGTAAAATAACCTATTATACTGTAAAATACCACAGTTACACAACACAATGCTGTCTAGCAAAGTATTCTAAGTTTTAACTCTCGTTATAAAAACTCAAGTTATATTCTGTATCCAATTACACTGTTGAAATATATATTTCGTTCCTCTAGGAATAACAAAAGAGGGAAATCCTGTACACTTCACATTAGAAATAATGCCACATTCTGTCAGCAGTGACACAATCAATGCCTTTAAATCTAGGAACAGATAAATCTTCTGTAGTAGAATCTTTAAAAATGTACGGTTCCTAAACATTTCCTCCCTTTTAAAAACAATCATCAGCAGTCAAGAAGTAATTTTAGTCCACTTATATCCAATCTGGCCATGTCTCAGAATAACCAGGAGAAGCTTTTTAAAAATATGGATTCCAGGGCCCCAGAAATTCCCCCTGAATCAGAATCTCTGGCAATAAAGCCTGGAAATCTGTTTGGGGAACAGTTTCCCCAAGCAATTCCATTGTACTTGCATCCATTAGAACAGCAAAGGAGTCAGAAGACATACATTTAGGAACCAGTGATCTACTTATCTGTGTGTTGCTCATTCCAGTCCACTCCTAATGACACTTCTGTATTCAAGGCGGCTCACTCCATTGTAAAATCGTTCAATATCAGGGATAGTCAGATTGCAAGAAACAGGCTTGCTATTTTAAACAGAAAGGAATCCTACACAGGGCATTAGGCGCTTGCAAGAAAACTGCAAGGTTTGGGGGAACAGGCTCTATGCTGGGCCTCCAGAAATGACTTCCACAACAACATGGAACTAGCCCACAGGGGTGCTGGTGCCTCTGCCACGTGGGGAAGGTGCGGTGTCAGCCAGGAAGCTGACTTGAACTTTGATCTCAGGGCCAGGACATAGGTGCTGCCTCTGCTACCATGGGTGGCCCTTGGTGAGAAAGCCACTCAATGGTAGGAAGAATTTATTTTTGCTATGCTCCTGGGGTTGAATCAACACGAGTTTGATGCAGTTATGATGCTACTTAATTGGGTATCTTTTAAAAGTGGTCTTCAGAAAGGAATTCAGTATGCTAGCCTCTCCTGAACAGAACGAAATAGGACCATCAATTCTATGATGCAGCATTCCCTTTTTTGGCAATCTCTAACACTCTGAAGCTTTCGGCACTTCCATTATTTCCTCCAGTCTTCTTCTGTTTCTCCAACCAGAGGAGATAACTGTTAATTTGGATCCCAGTGCTATCCCTAGTAAAATCTTTTTAATTTCTTCTTTGATTCAGCTCATAATGCAGCCTGTCTAACCTTTTAAAAGTCCTGATTTTTATCATCCAACAAACTGGCTCTTTCCCCCAAAACTGTGTCGCCAAATTAATGTTACTTGAACTAATTCACTGATGAGATTAATAAAGATATACCAACAGCATTACCATTGGAGAATTATAATGATCACATTATCAAGATCTGTCCAAATTCAATAAGCATTTGTTACACAGTATTTTCTGGGCCAACGTCCAACACAATGTTAGGTGCTGTGAACAGCTGTTAGTGTAAAACACAGCCCCTGACCAGAAGGAGCTGGTATTTCATAGGAGCAGCAGACACCTAAACAGAAAGCAGGAAGTCTTAGAAGTGAAAAAAGAAAAGTAAAAGACAACAAGAATTTTAGATGCTGCAAGTACTAGAACATTTCACCCAAATATAAACTATTAACTACTTAGACGAAATAACAATTATTCTTTCTGTTAAAATGTGTGAAGTGTCGAGAAATGAACATATGGTAACATCTTGTGTAACTGCCCACAGAGTCCATTTCTGCAATCAGATATTACTTAATACAATACACCAAGTGACTTAAAAACATGGGCATATGTCAAATACTTAAAATTTCCCACAGGTTATGTGGAGGAGGTACAGAGTGAAGGGAGGCCTTTAAAGTAAATGAAATCATCCCTGAATCAGGCCAGTAAAATAAAATGTACACTTAATTTTTTTATATATTTTTTCTCCTATGAGCAAACTACTTTTGCTCCTATTTTTAATTTGGGATCATATTTGGTATTTGCATTAAGATTTCCTTTTTCTTCTGAGGATTCAATTTTCTTTCCTCTTTGGTTTTCTAACTGTTTCAGCCTATTCCCTTCCAAAGCAGCAGCATCTATTTCTAAATGAAAAGTTCCTGTATATCATTACTTTACATATTTGCTTTCAATAAGTGGAAACACATACACTGAGTAAGTTTCTCTTTGAGTTGCACTGAGGGTGCAAGAAGAGATACACCCGCAAAATTCTGCTAAGTTCTTCTAAATGGAAATTTTACTTTCACTTCTTCTGTAAAATGTTCCCATGCCATCCACCACACTTTAGGAGCATGTTGTGCACAATTTCCTTAAATAGAAAACTCAAAGTAATTAATCATTTATTTTACTACTGCAAATACAACTGACATTCTAAAATGGAACAGAGTATTTCCATCTTCCCAAGATGAAAGTCAAAGTTCACAGGTACTATTTATGTTATTTCTCCATAAGCAGCAAGATAAGATGAATCACAAAACAGACCAGAAATTGGTGGAACAGGCAACTGATCAGCAGTTTCTGGAGCCCTCTGGACGGTGGGGGTAAAAGGTGGAAGATTCTCCCCACCTCGCTGGACTCCATTTGCTTAATCCTTAAGATACAACCCTCCCAGACCAGACACTAAAGGAAAGGTCCCCTATAGAAGTGGAGCAGAAATTCAAAGCCTGGTATGATCTATAACTTGCATCATCAGCTAAGAGACCACTGCTGATGTTTCTCTTGGGTTGGAGTCTTCCCTATCTCTAGTCCACCCTTTCCCAAGATGGACCGGCTCCCCCAGCCAAACCCTTTCTTCCC
This sequence comes from Myrmecophaga tridactyla, assembly GCA_004026745.1. Taxonomy (NCBI): domain Eukaryota; kingdom Metazoa; phylum Chordata; class Mammalia; order Pilosa; family Myrmecophagidae; genus Myrmecophaga; species Myrmecophaga tridactyla. Next base: position 48,053 of record PVIY010001367.1, on the reverse strand, counting down.
CATACTATTTTTTTTTTTTTTTTGGCATGGGCAGGCACTGGGAATCGATCCCGGGTCTCTGGCATGGCAGGTGAGAGAACTCTGCCTGCTGAGCCACCGTGCTCCCCCCCATACTGTTTTAATTCGTTTTGGGAAATCGGAAAATGAGGCATACATTGTAATTGCTCTGTTTGTTAAGATACTGTGACACAAACATATAATGAGACCATCCTGGAAAGGGAACTTAAAAGAGTAAAGACCCTGTATCTTAAAAAAAGTAAGAGGCACATAATTGAAAATGGAAGTGAGAAAGGTATTTCTTCTGTAAGTTCTAAAATATTTTCTCCTTTATTTACTCTTAAATGTATAGTTTTTTGTTTGTTTTTGCTTGTAAATCTAGGGGTTTCCCCAAGTTTCCACAAGTAAATGGCTTATCTGTATTACTGCAACCAGACTGCATGCTCAATTTAAAAATCAGTACTTTTTTTCTTTTTTTTTTAAATATTTTAAAGCTTGCCACATAGTTCTCTCCAGTCACTGGGAAAGGATTCACCAAATATAAGAGGTCTTTTCAGCCCACGCAAATCTACCAATGCCACCTGCTATGAGCTCAAATGCAGCCTTGCAATTAGTTTCCATTTTTACAACTTAGAAAAAAAACCCACTTGAAGTGGTAAATCATAGCCTGTTTTATATTATATAATGCCAAAATCTGGAAGTAAGCTATGGGCTGCAATACTTCACCCTCTAGTTTTTAAAATCCATACCTATCTATCTATACCGCTCACTGTTTCATGGAGGTGGGTGGATTCAACTAGTTAAAGCATGCAAAGAGCAATAGTGGGCATGTCCTTCAGCACACCAAGGATATCCAAAACAAATCACAGGAAAAGGCAGCTGCTCAAGTTAATAGTATGACTAAAGCTCTAAAACACTAAATAGGACCAACAATCAAAAGCAGCCTCTCAAAATTATAAAAACATGGTACCACAAAATAAAGCTGAAGAACAAACGTAACATGGCCCATTCTTAACAAGAGAGCAGCGAGAGGATGTGACTAGGTCCAGATGTTGCAGAAAGAGCCCTCACCCAGGAATCAGGGGTCCTAGATTTACAGTCTGGGCTCTACAAGAGACTTTCTAAGGCATCAAGTCAGTTATCCTTTCTAGGGCTCAACTTCCTCAAATATACACGGAAGACCACCCAATTCTGATTCTTCAGCTGGCCACAAGTTATGAAACTCTACAGAACGCCTAGATGGGGGAGGGTAAACTTTAAAATGAAGAAGGCAAATGAGCATGGGGGTGATTCCTTCACATATACTCTGTAATTGGTCAGGCCCTGTAAGCACTCAGCTTGGTTTTGATCACTGCACTTAAAAAATAATGTGAAGAAAAACAATAAATAATAAGCAACAACAAAAAAAAAAAGTGAAGAAACTAAGAATTCAGAAAAGTCACCCAACAGTTAAACTGAAAATTACTTTTATCTCCTATTGTGGGATTCATTTACTGTTGTGACAACTAGCTGCCTAAAAGTATGCAAAATTCTAAAAACATCAAATGAGCTGTATCCTACATACGAACTTTATGCCAGGAGTATCACCTGAAAAAAAAAATTGTGATCTGAAGCCTAAGAAAGGATTTTTGACCTTTCTACAATGGTTAATTAACACCATTCATTCAACAATTATTAAACACTTAGCACGTGTCAGGCATTGTCTCAGACAAAAGGGACACAAGGATCTATGTACAGAATTAAACACAGGCTCTCTCTCAAGGGCCCAGAACCTACAAACACCCTCACTACAACAGATCTCTCGTGAAACTTTCCTTTCCAAAACGTCTTCCCCTAAAACAATTTCTCCCCGGTCTGTATTTCTGACCTATCTCTATAACAGGTCATTTCACAATATTACAGTAGCTCTACAAGCCCCACTGGCCTCACCACAAGATTACAAGCTTCCTGAGAGCATGGACTATGCCTCAACCCTACATTCTCACTCCAATACAGCAGTGCCTGCAGGAGGAAGTACTCAAAAACATGGGTTGGATGCCTGAATGAAGAGGTATGTAAATAATTCTCCGACAAATAAAAGAAGTGAGAGTAGAAGAGATTCCTATGAGCTCAAAGAGGTGGAATTTGGACTGGCCTACATATACTCCATGCCCTTGCTACTCAAAGTGTGGTCCACAGACCAGCAGCATCCATGCCACCTGGAGGCTGGTTAGAAATGCAGAATCCCAGGCCCCACCTTAGACCTACAGAATCAGAATCTCCAAGTTACCAAGACCCTTAGGTGATCCATTTGCACCATAATGTTTGATAAGCAATGATCCAGAGAAGATATGAGTGGGAAGGCAATTAAATGAAAACTGGTTGTACTTAAGGAGTAGCAGTAATAAAGAAATCTAAGAAACTGAATAGGAAAGCCTTATTTATGAGTCTGTTAAAATCTGTGATTAAAGAATACATGCTGGCTCTAGAGGTAAAAATCACTCACTCTATTTCAAGTTTAATAAAACCAGGGAAAACTCCTCTAAAAAAATAAAATCAAACTTTCAAATACATGCCCGTATGGTTTACTTACATCACTCACACATACTTGAGGGAGAAAGAGAATGTTATTTGTATTGTATGTGCCTAAAAACCAGGCAAGGCGTCTATCAAAAACTTAGACTGTGTACTATTTAACACACTTACCATCAAGTATGCTTCACTATCCAAACAATATTGTAGTCTTAAAAACAAGAGCCATCCAACAAAGGAACCTAAACAGCCTCAGCTTTACCTCCACAGCACATTCCTAGAAACCATGACCTAAAGCCGTATCTTCCCTCAGGGTATCTTATAATTGAAGGGTTATGTTCAAGCCAAAGGCATCAAATAAATCACAATAGTGACAATGTTGCACAAAACCTATGACACAGTTACAAACTCTCTTGAACAGTATAAAGCGATAAAATCAGACTTCAAGCCAGAACACTGGAGTTCTATATCAGAAGCAACCTTATGGATCACAAGGTCTAAATCTCTTCTTCTCCAGGTCAGGAAATGGAAATCCAGGAGAACACTTCTCCAAGGTCATGGATCTGGTCAACAGCTTAGCTAAAAAGCAAACCCAAGCCTCCTACCCACCAATCCAACAAGCTATAAGACAAGCCTACAAGGACATAAAAATATGATTTTCCAATAGAATACATTTTACCTACAAAACATGTCAGCCATTAAAACATATATATATATATATATATATATATATATATATATATATCTTGATTATTAGCAATCCTTTTTCTCTCTGGCCTTTTTAAAATTTACAAAATATTTCGGGAGAAGAATTGGACTGCCCATAGGGAGTACCCACTTTTTGGCCACCACCCCCTCTTTCACTGGAGACTGGGCCTCTGGCAGAGGGCAATCAGAGTCCTTCCCCAGGACCATAGGCACTGCAAGGGAATTCTAGAGGCAACAAGCTATAAGAATGACAATCTAGAACACCCAGTAGCCAAATTCTCCAGCAGGCTTTCTGTAGGAGACACTGAAGCCACAGAAATGAAGCACAGGAGAGATATTACACAGCACACCTAAAGTGAGATGGTTGGTAAGAGTCTCAGCAAGTATAGTGGGATAATGGTGATTTTCACTCTCTTTGTTCTTTTCTGAATCATCTAATAGTCCTACAACAAACCCGAATACATTCTGTAATGAAAAAAGCATGTTATGAACTAAGGCCAGGGCTGATCTTCAAGCTGAACGTCCTTCCCTTTGCTGATTGTTTAAGGCCTCTTCAGGCTGGTTGGAATGTTGGCTAGCACCCTGAGTATGGGTAAAGCGCTCTGTATAATCCATGCGGCTGATTAGAGGGGCAAAGGTGAAATCTTTTCAGGGTGTGGCCCGGATTCTGAAATAAATTTCAATTTCCTTTTAACCCCAACTAACTGTAAACTTTTTTCACAATCCCATCAATAATACAGTAAACAATGACTATGTGAAAACTGGAGGCCAATTAGAATTATACAACCTCCTTTCTGTTTCTTATGCACACATCCTTCAAAAGTTAGCCAACTAACCCTGCATAAGTCAGCCTTTGCATGTGTCTCCCTCAAAAACTTCCCCTTCACTTCACCCCAAGTTTTACCTCCAGACTTGCATCATTGATTTGGTTTCCTCCCACACAATACAGTGCTGTTTTCCTTCAGAAATTTTTTTGTTGTTGTTATTATGCTTCCCCCACCCCACACCATTTCATCGTGAGTGAGACAACTGCCCCCTCTCTAGATTTAGGCAAACTATCTTACCTCACGTCTGATAAAAGGAATTTCATTTAACAGACAGCAATGGAGACAGGTATTAGGAAATTCTCAAGTTTCATGAATACTTCTACTAAAAAAGCAACAAAATTCTGGCAGTTATTCACAATATGGTTTTCCAATACCTGATACAGCATTGGGGAATTATATCCACAGGAAAATATATTTTAGGTCTTATTCTGATGTTATAAAATGTTAACAAGGTTTCACAAAAGTTAAAAATTCAGAAATTCCTACAGTCACAAGGCCCTTTACATGCGTTTTTTAGGAACTAAGAAACACAGTACCACAGAAATATTACACAATGGGTAAGTGAACAGCCACAAAACCTACTCAGCCCTTAGGTCCTATAAAGTTTAACCACCATGTATCAGAGTGGGGCTAAGGAAAAGCCCAAGTAAAGGCCACTGGGAGTTTCCTCTGCCTTATCTCCATCACTTCTCAGGGCCTCAAGCAAAACCAGTGCTGAAGTGTTGGTGTACACTGGGGGAACTGGGATAGGGCTTAAGGAACAGAGTAAACCAGGGCACAGAAGAATTGAGGAAATAAAGGAAATGGGCTGATGCAGGATCAGGCACAGAAATGACCAGCTCTTGGGCAGGTTTCTCATGCACTCACTCAAAGAAACATTTATTAAAAATCTTCTAGGGCCAGAACATGTAACACAGTGCTGGAGGTACAAAAATTAAAAAATAAGAGAAGGATCCTGCTCCTACAGAACTCTACCTCCCTGGGTAGCAATAAACAAGTGAACAGAGAATTAGGCAAGGCACCAACCAGGAAGGTAGAAGCAGCACAGCTGCTGGGGGGAGGTGTGTGGCTTCCTGGAAGAGCCATAGGCTGCCTGAGTCTCAGGGGACCCTGTGGGCCCCCCCTCCAGCCTCTCTACATTGCCTTTATTTTTTCTCTCTCTCTTTTTCTTTCTTTCTTTTTTTTTTTTTTTTGGCATGGGCAGGCACCGGGAATCGAACCCAGGTCTCCAGCATGGCAGGCAAGCATTCTGCCACTGAGCCACCATTGCACCACCCAACATTGCCTTTACTTTTACTTCTATCCTGAGTCTCTTCATTCACATGCACTTAGCATACAGATTCCTCTCAACTCACCCATCTTGGAAGGAAAGAGTCAACCCCTTTGAGGTCTCCTAAATATGTGCGTACAATGAAAGTCAGGACACTTACTACAAACTTATGAACAGAGAAAGGTGAAATTAAAAGGGTGCAAAACAGGAACTTAACACCCACAAGCTTAAGCTTCAAAGGTGAGAACGTACCATTTCATAAAAGGCGGTTGAGGGTTCCCACTTCACTGCTACACATTTCTACCCTCAGCTCCTTTACCACGACCTATTACAGATGCACACCTGATTTTTCACTGCCTTTCAAAACTTAGTCAATAGTGCATTTCCTAGTATAACTTATGTAGATAGCTTGGTTGAACACCATAAGTACATGGAACCTTGGGTAGGACATGAGATTTTGTTGGTTTGTCCAAAGTAATGCCCTGATGAATCCCAGAGTGATTTGATCAGTGATTGGAAAAGTATTTGCAAAGTTCCCTTCGGGGAATGGTGAGAACGGGGGAAAATTCAACCTCCCCAAGTGGAATTCTTGATATTCTCACAAGCAGTGGGGAAACCAAAGCTATAGGCTGAGCCCCCAGTCTTGGGGGTTGTTCACATGAAACTTAACCCCACAAAGGATAGGTTAAGCCTACTTAAAATTAGGCCTAAGAGTCACCCCCAGGAGAGCCTCTTTTGTTGTAGCCTCTCTCTCCAGCCAACAAAACAAGCCAACTCACCACCCTCCCCCTGTCTACATGGGACATGATTCTCAGCGGTGTGGACCTTCCTGGCAACATGGGACAGAAATCCTAGAATGAGCTGACACTCAGCATTAAAGGACTGAGAAAACCTTCTCGACCAAAAGGGGGAAGAGTGAAATGAGACAAATAAAATGTCAATGGTTGAGAGATCCAAACAGAGTTGAGAGGTTATCCTGGAGGTTATTCTTACGCATTAAGGAGATATCACCTTGTTATTCAAGATGTAATGGAGAGGCTGGAGGGAACTGCCTGAAAATGCACAGCTGTGTTCCAGTAGCCATGTTTCTTGAAGATGATTGTATAACGAATGATACAGCTTTCACAATGTGACTGTGTGATTGTGAAAACCTTGTGTCTGATGCTTTTATCTACCTTGTCAACAGACGAGTAGAACATATGGAATAAAAATAAATAATAGGGGAACAAATGTTAAAATAAATTTAGTTTGAAATGCTAGTGATCAATGAAAGGGAGGGGTAAGGGGTATGGTATGTATCATTTTTTTTCTTCTGTTTTCATTTTATTTCTTTTTCTGTTGTCTTTTTATTTCTTTTTCTGAATTGA